>PVIU01022027.1:0-30278 GCA_004026605.1 Ondatra zibethicus | reverse complement strand
TTTGAAGCCTGTCCTGGAAGTAGCTCTTGTAGTCCTGGCTGGCCTTGAACTCACAGAGATCCACCTGCCTCTGCCTCCTGTGTGCTCGGATTAAAGGTGTGCATCACCACCACCTGGTTTGCAGTTTTCTTTTCAGGAGGAGATGGTGTGTGTGTGTGTGTGTGTGTGTGTGTGTGTGTGTGTGTGTGTGTGTGTGTGTAGGAGGGGACATTGGCATGCTTCATTTCAAGTCATTTTGCTTCATTCAGCAAATCTGAAAATATTTCAGAGAAATGTCCTTCCTAAATCTTTACTGATGTGGATCCAGCCGTCTCGACGACACGCCCTTCTGTATGCTATCCTTCAGTAGCAGAGTGTGTGATTTGAATGTTCCCCACAGGCTCATGTGTTGCAGGCTTGATTGACAGGCTTCTGGGAAGTGACAGGATACTGAGGATTTGAATGGAATTAATAGATTAATCCCTTGATGAATTCTTAACTTGATGGCACTGCTGGGGGGGGGGCGGAAGCAGGGAGATGGAATCCAACTGGATTAAGTAGGTCACTGGGGCATACATTAGAAAGATATAGTTTGTTCCTGGCCCCTTATCTCTTCCTCCTGACTGTCCTGAGACAAGAAAAAACCTCTTCCCCACCATGCCTTTCCACCATCCGGTCCAAAGCCAACAGAGCAAGCTTGAACTGAAACCGTCTCAAAGTGTGGGTCAAATTCATCTTTCCTCCATGGTGGCATTTTCTGTCAGTGAAAAAAACTGGCTAATACACATGATCTTCTGTGAAGTATTTCAACTTCAAGTGCAGAAGCGTTCCTCTCAAAGTTTGACACATAGCCTGCCTGCTCTCTCTTCAGGGAACCAGGAACTCTGACCCTGAGATACATTTCCTGGCACTGTAGGCTTTTCTCTGGAAAACTTGGCATAAGACTCTATGACCCTGTAAGTCTTGCAGTATGCATGCCTGTAAAAGGAGCACCATGTGGATGATGCTAGTTCCTCTACTATCTTGAGAAGTAACCAGGCCCCTTTGGATCATGGCTATAGGGGCCTTTTGAGTGTCTAAGTCAGGAAAACACTTCCCTAGGTAGACTTTTGTCAGCAGAGGGTTGTTTAGCATTCCCTCATTCTCTCTCTCTCTCTCTCTCTCTCTCTCTCTCTCTCTCTCTCTCTGTCTGTCTCTGTCTCTCTCTCTCTGTCTCTCTGTCTCTCTCTCTCTCTCTGTCTTTCAAGACAGGGTTTCTCTGTGTAGCCCAGGTTGTCCTGGAACTAACTCTGTAGACAAGGTTGACCTCAAACTCATCAGAGATCTGCTTGTCTTTGCTTGCCAAATACTGGGATTATAAGTGTGCACCACCAATGCCCAGCTAGCATTATTTTATTTTATGTTTTTAAAGAACTCTTTCAAATGAATTTCTAGTTTTTACTCCCTTCAATCCTTCAGGCGAGATCTCGCTGTCCAAACACGTTTACTATTGTTCCAGTGCAGAACACAAAAGCTTCACTGCAATGGTGTTAGTCGTGGCAACAATTCCAACAGCACTGTCTGCTCATGCTTTGCCTACAGCTGCAAACCCACCTGCAGTCTTTCACATCCTGCTGCTTGCCCCTCCTCTTTGCTCCGCATTCGCATTGCAAAGTTGGCTGAAGCACACTGCACCTTCGCTGCCTGTGGTCTAGGCTGTCTTGAAAAATCTCTCGGCCAAATTTTCAGGATATAGGCAGAAGGTCTACAAATTCTTCGCCAGAATGCAGTAGGGAGGGATAGGAAAGGATGCCTCTAGTCCAGTTCCCAATAGTAACTCCCCCATGTGAAACCTGATGCCCTCTTCACTATCTACATTTCTATCAGCATTCTGGTCTTCAACACTCCTACTACAATTGTTAAGCTCTTCTTACAGCATCCTAGGTCTTGTCTAGCCTGCATCTTCAAATGCTTCCACATTCCTCTTTCATAAACCAGGTCTAAAAACCCAAGGGGCACAGAGGTATAGTAGTATCAGGGATCCCTTGTTGTCTGAGGTTTTCTGTCCTGCCCAGTTCCTGCAGTCATTAAGTCCCAAAGAAATCACACAGAGGTCTACATTAACTGTAAACTAATTGGCCTAGTAGCTCAGACTTCTTATAACATATATTAGCCCATTATTCTTGTTTATGTTAGCCACGTGGCTCGGTACCTTATTTGGTGAGGCAGTCACATCTTGCTGCTTCTGTGGCTGGGTCACGACTGCAGACTAGGACTTCCTTCTTCCCAGAATTCTCCTGTTCTCATTGACCTGCCTGTACTTCCTGTCTGGTTGTCCCACCTATACTTCCTGCCTGGCTACTGGCCAATCAGCATTTATTTAAAATATGATTGACAGAATACAGACCATTCTCCCACACCAATCCCTCTTCCTGGTGACACTTTTTAGTATTACCTTTCCCTCATCATGATGAAATACTGGACATAGCAAACGGAGGAAAAATATATTTCAGCTCACAGTCTCAGAGGGTTGGAGTCCATCTTGTCAAGAAAGGTATGTGAGGGGCAGCCTAGTTTATAGCAGAGGGAGCATGAGGCAGATGCTGTTTTTATGCTGATAGATCAAGAAGCATAGCTTGGAACCAGGATTGTGAAGGCCCTTTCTTGGTCACTTATTTCACCAACTAGCCCCCACTTCTTTTTAAAAATAATACCACTTTTGGGTATATATCCAAACGATGCCCAATCGTGCCACAAGGACATGTGCTCAACTATGTTCATAGCAGCTTTGTTTGTCATAGCCAGAACCTGGAAACAACCTAAATGCCCTTCAACTGAAGAATGGATAAGGAAAATGTGGTACATTTACACAAAGGAGTACTACACAGCAGAAAAAAATAACAACATCTTGAATTTTGCAGGTAAATAGATGGAGCTAGAAAACATCATTTTGAGTGAGGTAACCCAGATCCAGAAAGACAATTATCAGGTGTATTTACTCATGAGTGGTTTTTAAACTAAAGCAAAAAAAAAAAAACAAAACAACAAAAACAACCCACAAATCATGCCTGCATGCATGTCTGTCTGTGTAGGGTGTCAGATCTTAGATCTTAGAATTATAGACAGTTGTGAACTGACATGTGGGTGCTGGGAATTGAACTGGATCCTCTGGAAGGGCAGCCAGTGCTCTTAACTGACGAGCCATCTCTCCAGACCCTCAGCCCACACGTCTTAAAGTTTTACAGCTCTAAAAGTAGCATTGCCAGCTTTGAGCCACACATTCAAAACCAAGAATGAGCCTGCGTGGGAAATCCTCAGTTCCAGACTGAACACATGGCACATGGCTGACCACAAACACATTCTCGACCACTATGATCCACTTTTGTCTTCTTGTCTCTCCTACTCAATTAACAACTGAGCTGTAAGATCAGAGGCCTTCTCTTTATGCATCATTGGTTTTCATTCTGACTCTAGAACCCGTCTGGTTGCTAGTGAAACATAAATCTTAGCTGAGTAATTGGATCAATGAATAACTGTGTACCCTTCCTTAGGTTTTCCCCACAAACAAGCAAACAAACCTGAAGGATTTACTTGGAGTTACAGGGGAGACAGAGGTAAGTAACATCTTGCCATCCATCCACTCACAACAGTAGGATTCTAGCTCCCTGTGTTTTGTGTTCCTACCTAAGGTAGCAAAAATATATATAGGCTCAGACAACATGATCTCCCTTCCTTCCAGGCTACAGGAACAAAGAAATGAATTCATAATTTTGTCTCAGGAGTACTGGCAAGACTGAGGTGTGCTTAGCCAAGCTACAATACGGCAAGGCAGAAGGCACACTGATGTCTGTTAGCACATAACCGAGGAGCCCTGTGCTTTAAAACTCATTTTAAAATATTTATGTGGCGGGACTCCCAGTGATGAGAGGTCAGGTTGTACAGGAGGAGCCCATCCCTGAGGGCCAGCTGTGTGTAAGACTTCCCTAGCGTGGGGTGCTTGCTGGTTCTGACCTCCATGCTACCTACTGCGGAGACAGATTAGAACGGACCTGGGATGACACCATTAGGAGCCTCGGCTCACAATACTTTCTCCAATTTACACTCCAGGTTCCAGATTAAACATCACCTTCTCAGGGAACTCCTCCTCAACACCACCAGGACCAGGCCAAGTTCTCTTTTATGGTCCTCCAGTTCATCATCAGAACCCTTTCATAGTCTTAAAATTTTAAGGAAGTTGCTTAACGTTGGTTTTCCCTACAAATCGGATCCATATTGCACAGTTACATCCTTAGCATCTGGCTCTCAACAGGCAACAATAAAGTATCATTCTATGAGGGAATGGAAGAAGGAAGGTGCAGGAACTGGATGACAACACTAACGGTCTTCCTCAAAGTCTTGTGTTGACTTTTTATTCGAACTGGTTGCCATCATCTTTAGAACAAGGAATGTTAGCAAGAAAGTAAAAACAGTCTTGTTTGCATTTTTTTTAATAAAAAAACTATTACTAAGAACTTTTAAAACAATGATAAAGGAGTTAACATTTTTGTTGGCTACAGATTTCTTTTTTAAAGGAAGAAATACACTAGTAAATGTTAACCAAATTGTAATAATAACAAAACAAAACAAAAAACAAGGTAGGACAGTGTTCTTGGATCTCCAGCTTAAAGCTTCCTCTGGAATTGTTCTGAAGTAGTGGTTTCTGTAGATGTATTTTTATTTGAGGAGCGAAAACATAGCATTGCAACTTAATGAACTCCAATCTTTCTTTTAAAAGATCCACTCATTTTATTAGACATATTACACTGCAACCTGAAATGAACTCTTTGGTATTTAAGAACCTTAGCAAAGGAGATTAGCGCGGGGGGGGGGCAATTAAATTTACAGCAGGGTTACAGATACCATATCTAGTACAACAGTTTGGTTAAGGAAGTAGCATAGAGGTCATATCAACAAGAAAAGAAGGAACACTAAATGGTAGCTTTCTCTGAAAAGAAACAGAATAGAATTCCATACTCCAGAACCTTTCCTTCTTATCTAACAACTACTTGTGTTTGGGGTTCTCAGAAGCAGGAGAGGAGGAAGTCGGAGGGCTGAGGTTGAGCAGTGGTGCAGACATGACCAGCCAGGCTGCGAAATGGAAGTATCTGTGGAGTCAGATTCCTGATGAGCTCAACAGTTTGATCTCAGACCCTATGCTAGCAAGCCCACGACTGTGCAAACTCAAGCCAGCTGCACCTGTGTGACTTAGAGATGGCCGCTTAGGGCTCAAATCAACAAAGCCAGTCGTTCTGCGGAGGAAAGGTTGCTCTGCAAGAATCACCAACACGGTTTTCAGACTACCAACAAGCCGAATCTTTTCACACAAGGGTAAAGGCTTCCTCAAGAAAGAACAGGACTACACCATTATAAATCCCCTTTAATCCTTTGCCTTGTTATAGAACATGGCAGATCGCTGGGTCTCTGATTGTTTTACTCCTGGTGAAGAGGTTTGGACTTGGGGGTTCCTCTTCTGTGTTAGTATCCTATTTTGAATGAACAATGCTCTCAGATGAGCTGAAAAGATGTACACAGACCCCACCATCACAATTTCTGGTCCCCTTTAGACCCTTTGAAACAGCACGAAAGCCACACCTCACTAATTATTTTTAGCTAGCCCACAGAAAATTTAGTTTATCTTCTTGATCAAAGCAAATTAGGCAGATCATGGTGGATTTGGATGCAAGAGTAAAATCTCCATACTTTCTCTTCCATCCCATTTCTCTCAGAAATAGGGCCTGTGTTAAATATGTAGGTATTTCCCACGGCCAGACCAGACTCTGTTTCCAGCAGGGTCTGTAGCTTGGACAATGGTTCTTACATAGACACCGTAGTCCTTTAGTTCAGGCATTGTGCTCAAAAAGAACTAGTAACCCTTTAGCTAGCGCTTGATGAAACATCTAGATTTACATATTTCCTTAATTGCATTTTTGAATTGAGTGAGATTTATCTGACTAGAGTTAAATGCTTCCTTTATTCCCTTACCCAAGGCAAAATTCAACTCCATGCTCTCTAAAATAAGTGAGATGGGGGTACATGGAATCTTATTCAGTTCCTACCTGAACAAATTTTAGGGATTCAGCAAAGTGAGACAAGGGAGTTCTATTACCAAGGACAGGAAAGATATATCTTTACCTTTTAAAGTGGAATGGCTAGTTTCTAAGGCTTTGGCTTGCTTGCCCCTTTTAAAAAGCCCATTTTGATTTTTTTTAAATGAATCTTATTCCTTGTTGACGAATTCTGCAAATCAGTTGCTAAGAAGTTTCAAAATTACTGTCCTTAATAATTTCTCCCCAACCTTTCTTCGATGTGGCTGTAAAGACTGGAAAGTTGTTTTAATTTTCATTATTTATTTACTATAAATTAACAGTAAATCTTGCACTTAGCTCCATTTAAAGCTCCCTCTGCAGCTGCCCATTTGAAAAATAAAATGGTTGCCTTCTTCCACTCCAGTGGGCACAATACAAAACATCCATTGAGCTCTCCCTTTATTGCGGCTGCCAATGCACAGCCAACTTTTAACAAACCAACCAAGCGGAATCACAATGCAGCTGCAACATTTTATGGTATTTCTGTTGGTTCTCTTTTGAGACCAAAGGTGTTAATTAGAAATCAAAGAACACAACCCCGCCGGCTTTCTCTCACAAACCATACCCTGGTCACTGCAGTTTTCAGAGGAAAAATAAATCTAATAAAGGGATAAAAATGTTGTTTGTCACACCAGAAGAGTGTACTTAAGACCCTTTGATCAAAAGCTTTTCATGGAGTCTTGTCAGATGGTCTGGAAATATTGTATTTTTCCCTTTGCTCCTTTATTCAGAGTTCTCTGAATCCAATTTAAGGCTGCCTGGAATTTAAAAAGTATGAACAGTCATGTAGGGAAATTCTTTAGGGACAGTATCTGGTCTTATATAGTTGGCAGATTTTCTTCTTAGGAGAAACATTACATTCAACATTCCATCATGCCATAGCATCATACCGCTGCATCTCCTATTAGCATATTTATGGTAATGAAACGATGCATCTTCCTGCTTAGAATATACATCCATGACTGTCAGGATTATTTTATAGATATAATTCCCACTCAGTTTTTAGGAGGGTGCCTTTTGACATGCACAGAACTGAGTATCTTTCCAAGCATAAAACATCATATGCCGCCTACAACGTGATTTTATCAAATAGTGTGTCATTTTTGATATAATCTTTTGATGCATCATGAACAGCACGCTGTCACACGTAGCAGCATGAAGCCATTATCTTTAATCTTCAGGTCAAAGTTAAAAGCCTAAAGTGAGTTTATGAAGTTAGCAGTTCTGGGAATTAGTCAAGCCTGCTAGCTTTCTCAGCAAGAGCTTTAGCTCCGAGATGCACAAATCATCCCCAATTAATCCATTAATCCTGCTAGAGAGAAGCAGAAAGAAGGTCGTCTTGTTGATTTAATGTTAATGAAATGAAGGGGCTCCTGAGGCTACCTATGGGGGGCCCTCTAAACTGTAAAACAAATAAAGACATTTTAAGTAGTGCTCCTTGCAGGAGAGGAGCCCCTGCTTCTGGCTGAGCTGGAGAAACCTACAGGAGGGGTGTGAGTGTGGAGAAACCTCCAGTTTTCTGTAATCTGGCTACACCTGCCCTGCCACAATCCCCACAAAACGTCAGACTGACTGATGTCTAGAATGAGGAGGCTTCAGCGCAGCGCTTGCGTCTCTTATGGCACAGATGCAAAAACTGAGATGGAGGAAGTCTCGGTGCTAGAGGTTCTGAGGATGGGTACTGGACCGACTAGATCTGGGGCCATGGTTCTTTTTTCGTTTTTAACCACTCCCTTTGTTTATATAAAATAAATATTCTCTTTATTTTTGGATATTGAGACTCCCAAGGAAAATGTCTTTTATAAGATAAGCTGGCCAGCCTGGTCTACAAGAGCTAGTTCCAGGACAGGCTCCAAAAGCTACAGAGAAACCCTGTCTCGAGAAACCAAAGATAAACTGACTGAAGTTTGCTTTCTAAACTGAGAACCCAGCACCTCACTGGGCTGAAACAAACTCATGGGATAACTTGGGTGAACTGCACAGACATAGTTATTTTTGGTTTTTGTTTGCTTCTGTGTTTTGAGGTCGTTCTCATTACAGAACTAAGCTGGACTTGAACTTGGAATCCTGTGTTAGCTCCACTGCACCAAGCTCCACTACACCCAGACTAGACCGGAGGTCTTTAAATTTGACCGGCAATTTGAATTTGTCCTGGGGGAGCTATTAAACATTTTGCTGTTTCATTTCTTTTCCACCCCTACCCCAAGATTATGTTTTAGTTTACTTATTGTAGAGTCTGAGCTTTGAGACTGCCATATTAGTTTCTAGGTAGAGCTAGTAAGCTGGGGACCACAGACCAGGGTATTTAATATACTGCTTTCCACATTTCTTTGGAGTCTTGATGCACCATAGTGTTATTTACCAGCACCGTGGCACATGCCAATGGCTTTAGCATCCTATACAAGGAGCAACTTCATTTATTTTGAAATTGTTTTCTTCCTAAATGAGCATTTCTCTGTTTTTTTTTGTTCCATGTGTAAATGAATCTTTGTGTCTGTCTGTCTGTCTCTCTCACTCACTCACTCACACAGCAGACAGACAGACAGACAGACAGACAGACAGATAGATAGATGATAGAAGATAGATAGATGATAGAGATTTTGACTGGTGTCTAGGGGTCCTAAGAAGGACTGACTCCCCCCTCTAGAGCGAAGCAGTTCTATAGAAGAGGGAATTGCTTGGGTCTAAATTCTCCAGCCAGTTCTATATGCCAGGGTCACTCTTTCCTGTCTTGAACTTTACCACATGTTGGAATTCCGATCACTCTTTAAATCTGTCACCATTTCCTCTGTCTGTTACTTTCTTCTTACCCCTCCTCTTCACCTGGGGAATTTTCCTTAGTCTAGTAGCTATCCTTCCAACTTAAAATCACTTGAATTTTGCTATCTTCTGCTCTTCTTTGCTCTGGTGACTATTTAAGCTGAGTTTTAAAAAGCTAGGCTGACAGAATCCCCTTCTTTAGTCTGTGTTTCTGGCTATCAAGTAATAGAGGTATGGCTAAGTTCTCATTTAGGCTTTGAAAAATACATGCGCCTCCTGCTATACAACTTACTTCTTCAGCTACTTAGGAGTTAAGAATTATCTTTTTACATGTAGGAAGATATAAGATTTCCCCTCTTCATTTTAGGCCTGTTGACTGACACAGCAGAGGCCCATCTTTTCTGTAGAGGGGTCTAGGATCCTGCCAAGAAGGCATTCATTAAATCACAGGAGAATCTGGAATACTAGGCCATCAGTCCACTCTCTGAGGTAAAATGCTCACTTAGCTGTCAACTATCCTGGAGACGTTTTGCACACCTCTACACCTACCTGCCAAAATACAATGCCATTCAAAACAGAGAGGCTTCTATCTGTTTGATCCAAAGGATAAGAGATAAAAGGATTTCTAACATTTCTAACAGATGCTGGCGATAAGCAGAGCGTTGGAAATTGTTCCCTTTTGCTTCTTTTCCTTTCTCTTCTAGAACTACTAGGGACTCTGCTATTCTCTCTCTTTGAACATTGTAAATTTTTATCCAGTAAAAATTGCATTTGTATAAAACAGTTTCAGGTCAAATTACTTAACTATTTTAGGTAGCAAAAAGAAGAGGTAAGGTGGTTTGATCACTGTAATATCAGCAACAAAAACAATAGCATCCAGCATCTAAATCAGGAAGGCTCTCAACCTTCCTAATGCTGTGACCCTTTAATTTGACTCTTCATGTTGCAGAGACCCCCAACTATAAAATTCTTTCCTTGCTACTTCCTAACTACAATTTTGCTACTGTTGCAAACCATAAATGCAAATATCTGACATTGTGGGGGTCGTGACCCACTGGTTGAGAAACCATGGATCTAAAGGCAGCTTCAGTAGGAGGTGTGAATTACTCCGCCAGTCTTCAGAACAACCCCAAAAGGTAGGTATTATGATGCTCAGTTTTCAGAGGAAAGGTTGAAATATAAAGTCACTTGCCAAAGTCGCTGAACATAGGCCTGTGATCATCCTCAAGAAATCTTATCCTCAATAAGTCTTATCATCTTATCGCTAGGGTGGGAATAATAATAATTACTCTACTGTTACTGGGACGTCAAATGAGAAGCTAGGAATACATGTATGAACAACACCTTTGGAGTGTCTTTTCCTCTCTGTGTTGGTTGTTTACCAACAAGGCAGTTTACAAAGTGTCGAGGGAAGACCCTCCTTGCCAATCCAGCCTAAGGTTGCATCAGACATTCTACCAGCAAGTTCTTTCACTGTTATACATTTATTTTGTGGTTAAAAAAATAAAAGGTGCCTTATCCCTAAGTAAGGACAAAGTATAAGTCTCACATAGGTCAGTGGTTCTTAGCCTATAGGTCGTGCGACTCCTTTGGGCTTGCATGACCCTTTCACAAGAGTCCCCTAAGACTATCAGAAAACACAGACATTTACATTACAATCCCTCACAGTAGCAAAATTGCAGTTACAAAGTACCAACGAAAATAACTTTATGATTGGGGGTCGCCACAATGAGGGTAGGACGAACCACTGGTTTGGGAACAGGACCTGGCCTCCGGAAAGAAAGCCAACTCTCTCTCTTTTGTGTCACCAAGGCACGTGCTCTTTGAAGTAACCCAGGAATAGGCATACACGAGCTAGGGAGCATTTCTCAAATGTCGTTTCTAATATGATGCAGGTATGATCAGGCTAACAGAACAGGGCACATCTGCTACAGGAAAGACAGTATCTCACAGTTTCCAAGGTGAAGGAGTACCACAGGCTACACATGGCCACACAGACAAGCATCAAGGTTGGTAGAAGGCAGAGGGAGCAGCAAAGAAGGATGGGCCCCGAGAGGCTTGACTGTGGCTCCCATTGACAAGGCAAAGTAAAACGGCTCAGGATGGATGAAATAATGTCAGTGAGTTCTGAAGCAAAAAGCGAGAAGACTGGAAAGGGATCCAATGTCAGAGCTAAGGGAGAGACAGGATAGATGACAAGAACCATCTGGTCAAGTTAAGGTCATAAATGTACTGTGAATAACAACAAACATATTTAACCAAGTGAGCAGAAAGTTTGGAGATCCATGTTCTTTAGGCTAAACCTGAGGGATTTATGTTTGCTTGTTTTGCTTTGCCCTACAGATTTTTAAAAACCTCATGTAGGGATATTTTAGCTGCTTCTACCTTTAACAATGTTAAAATTCAGGCACATGCTTAGACACAAACACATGTCATAGGATGTAAGCAACATGATACTTGGCATCACCTAGGAAACCAAGAGTTCAGATTTCATTTGAAAATTGAAGCAAAATGGCCCAGAAAGGGAACACTGATGTGAGGTTTTCAGGAGACCTGAATTCTGGGTCCATTTTCATCAGTTGTATACTTTGAGGAACACAATTTGCTTCTTCTGAACACAGACTTGTGTCACTTGTGAAACGACAGTGATAGTTGGATTCTCTGCTTTTCTATATCCTTCTGATTCTAAATTCCAGGGGTCAACATGGCTTTTGCCTCATTAAAATCCTCTACAACCCATCACAGTGATTTTAATTCAATCTACTTGGAGAGAAAGGGTAACATTCTAATATAACGATCTCATTTCAACTCTGCATTATGTGATTTGACCACAGCTTGTCAGCCTGGTGATTTGTGGATAAAATATTTGGTTCAGTACTTTAAACATTAAATTTTTATATTCATTTTTTATACTTATTTATTTGGGGGAGGAGCTGTGCAGTATGCCTGTGGAGAGCCAATTCTATCCTTCCACCCTATGGGTCCCAGGCATGGGACTCAGGCCGTCAGGTTTTGGGGCAAGCTGGACCATCTTGTCATCTCCCCTTTTACTTCTTTATAAAAATTTTCATAAATATGGTTGGCTATTACTCCGAGTCCTGCATTGGTTTTTCTTAATAATTAACATAACTCTACCCATGTGAGCTGCTCCTTCCCAATATTTTTGTCCTGGGATATTTCTACAGCTAAGGCAAATGGCTTCAAATTACTACATCATAGTCATTTGGGACCAGACCTAGCCCTTCTCACAGTGGTAAGACCCTGGGGAAATGGATGTTTTGCTAGAAGACCAGCAGCTGTAAGGTGGAAGTGGGTTACTTGTTGTTAGTTAATCGTATGGCTAAACCTTTTGAGTTCTCCAAACGAGATATGCTTACATCCTGGGAGAATCGGGCTTAACCGGGATTTCCTTTTGCTATCCGAGCTTGAAGACTGAAAAAAAAAGAACTTGAACTTCTTTCTCCCTGTGTTCTGTTGTGCAGAGTCCCAGAGAATAGCAGCTGCTGGTCACAGGGGCTGTGGAAGCTGAGATCACTTCAGGGAGAGCGATGGATATAGCTTCACCAAGGTAGAATCAAAGACTCCAATTCTGGCGCACGTAGAGTTGATATTAGATTTCTTTCTGCACTTAAGAGTCTGAAGGCCAGAGGTGGATGACGTGTCAGAGATAAGGAAGATGTAGCCTTCTTGTCCTCCTCTGTCACCAACCATAAGGGATGGGGAAGAATAACGGGATGTACCACCCAACGACAGTTGTCTGGTGGAATCCACTCATGGTGTCTCTTAGTTTTGCCAGCTTTCATAGTCCATTTCCTTAGTTGGTCCTTTCTCCTCTTTGGTCAACTTTTACTTGATTTATTCTGTGGGGCAGCTGACAGTGTAACAACCCCAGAAGAGGTCTGCTGCCTACTGCAGGCATGTTGGCTAAGGGACACCTTATGACAGGAAATATGAAGACGAAACGAAGATTTCTTGTCTCAGACTTTACTAGATGACTCCAAGTTTACTCTGAAAATTAATCAGATACTGTGATGTCTATGCATAAAAGATGACTGAACAATGCGGTTCTTTCCATGGAAAGTTTTATTTGGCTTTCATAATCAAGTGCTCCTTACTAACTATGTATATAGAAACAGGACAGTTACATTTCTGTCTATAAAGATCAACTGATTATATAACAGAATTCCTTCAAGCAAATGCCTCATAAGAAAATTTACTACCTAAAAATTTCAAGCACCATGTGGCGTTTTGTGTGTTGAACCAATAAACTCATTAAAATAACATCGAGTAAACCCAAACACAACACAATGAAAGTCCTAACACAGCCCACAGTAACCAACCAACTTTAAAATAATATCTTTGTTATGTACTAAGGTTAAAAATTCAGCAAATTCTTTATATTTTTTCCACTTGAGATCATGAGTGGTTTTCTACTTTCTTGAGAAACACACTCTTGTGGCTTTTTGATCAAAGCAAATAGACATCCCTGCTCTATTTGACTAAGGTTTTGGGACAGGGAGACAAGTGTATGTACAGTTTTTTTTTTAAATGTAAAAATCCTTAGAATCTCTATTCAGTGTGTATTTAGAAAGAAGCTGTGCTCATAATGTTAGTCACCATGAGAGTGGTGTGTTTGTGTGGCGGGGGGAGGTGTGTTGGGAGGAAGGGAGGGAAGGATGGAAAGGGGGGAGGAAACAAAGGAATTTGGCTGCAAAATTGAGTAACAGTTTGCAACACTTGGCTTCCAGTTGTGAAAGATGAGCAACAGTGGGGAAAAGGCTGGGCTAACAAGGATCCACTTGAGGGAAGCTTAATCTTGGTTGGCAGGCTGACTGGGAGGTCAGCTCGGAGCGCGTCTTCTCAGCTGGAGTTAGGCTCCCTTTGCCAGGACAACTGTCTTCTGCGTTTCAGCTTCTGAACTGAACTGCAGGTTCCTTCAGACAGGCAGCACCCCTGTCTCTCCCCTAAAAGGGTTGTCCCTCCACTGCCATACCCTGTCAATGACCGTATGTATCATTTCCGCCAAGCAAGGAGCACAAAGGGAAGCGCTTCTTATTGGTATGTGAGGGGGTGTGTGGTGTGTGCATGAGATCACTTTCCTTCCTTGCGGTGACAGTCCTTGTCTGCAGATGGAGCAAAATTCCCTCTGAAGGCAGGAGGGATAAAACAGATAGGCATAAATAAGAAGTGAGATACTTGAAAATTAGTAATTGCTATATAATTTTAAAGAATGTTTAATATTAAGTTATTGCAAATTTAGGGCACAAGAGTAGCATTCTAAGGGACCCCAGAGACTGTACCCCATTGTCTCTGATATTTTCCAAATATAGGCACTTATTTAGTGGGGGGACTTTTATACTGACTATAATGTATAGTGAAATTTTCACTCATTGGTTTATCGTGTTGCTGCTATAGTCACCCATTATTAATGTATGTCAGGTTTGCAATAGCGAATGAATTGAAAGCCCCAGGAAGCCAAACATGCACTTCAGGTAAGGTTCTTTGTCTTAAGGGGGAGGTTGTCTCTAATGTTCTAGCTGGTTTGCAAGACCACACCACACTGATCTTCGTGTTAAACTGGGTAATTACGTGCTTTTGCCATCTATGTGAGAGGAACAGCTCCCTGTTCTGAACCACAGGAAGCCATCATGGTACTTTCGTGACACCCACTCATCGTGTCCATTCTGAGGACAAAAGATTCACCTGTTCAGCAGATTCATAATGCTCACCTGAGAGATAATTTCAAGGAAGGCGGAGGCTTGATTCAACCCATAGTTCCAGCCACAGAAACAAACAAACACGGGAATCTTGCCTGGAGGCTGACTCATCAGTTTGTCAGTCTTTGTCATAGTCTTCAACTACTGCAGCTACTCAGACTCAGAGACAAGAACAATTCCTCTGAAGTAGAGAGAAAGTGCACACGTACCTACTAAATTGACAACTGGTCCTATACTGTGAACCAGAATGCTCGTTTTAGGGGAAATGGAAACTGCACTTTGCTCTGAAAGTCCCTGAGGGATACTTCTGCTATCAGAGCTTCATTAATTGCCCTCCTGGAAAGAACAGTCTGCACAGTCAGCATGAGACGGAACTAGAAATTAGAAGTTGTTTTTCCTGTGTTGTGGAGAAACTGACTATGATGACGGTTTCCAAAAAATGCAAATCTATTTTGATCAATGGAAGCATCCTTGGAATAAACTTGCAGACCTTCCTGTCGTGAACAGTACCTACAGGAGAAAGATGCTATGAGGTGCACAAGTCAGGCACTCATCACAACGTGTTAGCAATGCAGGGTAAGTTTCAATTATCTTTATTAAAGCAACAACATAATCTGAATATGTTCAGTCTCATGCCTTCTGAAATAAATAGCTTGCTGCGTCATTTATGTGAGCTGACTCTAATTTAACTGTATTTTAGCTAGGACCGGGTAATGGTCATGAGTACTTGTATACCACTCCTCTCTTTTGCTGGTCCATTTTTGCCACTGGGATTCCAGCTGCTAATGCAGTCAATTATGTTAAGTTCGACACTACAAATATTTGTTGAGTATTGATTAAAAGCCAAGCACTGACATGGTAGGTGGTCGAAGCCTTCCTTCCCTGCAGGAGCTTGCAGCCAAATGAAGAGTGTATACCACAGGGCAGACATCATGCAATTGCGTTCTGGAGTATTCCCCTTAGCCAAAAGGGGACGATTTTGTCGTCATGGATGGGCTCCTTTGTGTACATCAGAGTACATTTTACCGTCTTCCACTCCAGGATAAGAATATATGGGGTATGAAGAAAGATTGCTACAGATGAAGCATCTTTTAAATAATACCTCCACTAATATTAACCCCATCGAGAGTCTTTCAGTGTGCTCAGTAGGTAGTGTTATTCCATTTCAGAAATCCAACAATTCTTTTTCTTTCCTCTACTTTCAAATAAGGCATCCCTACTGGGCTCAACCACTGTAGCAGAAAAGTTTAACTGGGAGAGATGGAAGAAAATACATTTTTAAAATAGGACTGACCCAATTCCTACCACATAACTTATAGTTAACAAATTAATGTTGAGTTATGAAATTTTCATAACTAGTTTTCCATTATAACTCATGGCTCTCCTTTCCCACAGCTGCTGGGTTCATTGGGTAAAACTGGGCATCCAGTTCGTGAAAATAACGTGAAATAAGAGAGAGTTGAAGCTGACAGACAGGGAGTGAAAGAGCAGTGTGGGGGGAGGAACTCCCAGGCAGGTGCAAGCTCTAATGCAATTCCACCAACTCTACCAAATGGTGAAAGTATGAGGTCAGCAGCTTGTTTCGTTTCCTTGAAATCCGTCAGTGCGGCTTTAGTGCTTGTGTGCGTCACGTCTCTCTGCTACCAAACAAGGCTCTACAGGGAAAACAGTGCAGTGGCTCTGGGGAAATTGAATACTGGAAGGGCTTTGCCTGCTTCCATTTATCAAAAATATCAATTGGAGGAGATGTTTACATGGAAACATGCCACTTAGATTTATCCTAAATTGATGTGAATATTTGAACAAAATAAAACTTAACAAAGTTGCTGAAGGTAGAGCTTACTGTAGTTTTTCATTTATGGCATGTGCTTTAGGCTAACGGCAAGCATATTTAAATTTAATGTTAAAATTATTCAAATACTTCAATTTGAGAGAATATGAAGTATTTTATTAAGGTAAATCAAAATTCGGTATCGGCTCAAAACTAAATATACTGTAACATTTAATTTTGATGCTTTTATGGGATTGCTTGCTCAATGTTATTTTTATAAAAAGCAATCAATTAGCTCAAATTAAAAACTGAGTTATGAGACATTATAGACGAATTTTGTGTTTCTGAACATCCTTAGGCATATTCCAGGGCGAATGCTGCTGTTGGGACCTTATTTCTTCATTCATGTCTCCCAATATGGCTACATCTTCAGAACCCTTTACTTAGAAGAAAATACAGCCAGCAGGAAAGGCCCTGAAGATCTCGCTATTCTATGCACACATTGAAGCTTCACCAACTCTGTCATATCCATACTGGACATGCTCTGTAACGTATTTGTTCTGAATTTGTGTTATAAAATTGTTTCGTAACTTGCCATTTGAAAACTATTTAGATTAATCCAGTCAATTAGCATCAAGAGTTGCTGCCATAACAAAATCTCTCCTGGATTCGCAGCCCCGATCTTGGGAAAGAGAGAACTTCATTACGATGCAGAGAAGGTATGGCTATTCTCCTTTAGACAAATGTAAATTCCTGCACGTGCCACTGCAAACAGTACACATTTTGCAATTGATCAAAATTGGAAGGCATACCTGCTAAGCCTTTTGGAACCATTTCTAAAGGACAAACATTTTCTTTTGCTTAAAAACATCTTTGTCTTTGCCTGAGGAGAACCAGAGATACATCACGCAAGTTTTGAAGAAGATTTTGAAATTTCGTTCTTTAATTTTGAAACTGTATCTTAAGTGTTCAGCCTGTAAAAAACCTAGACTTACACATGATATAGTTGAGATTTTCTGATTAGCTCTTAGTAGCACCAGTTTTATTAATTATACATAGAAGCAACTAAACTGCATAAAATATAAATGTTCTCTTGATTCATTTTGTTCTTACAGCATACATTTGCTAGTGGGCTGAACGTTCACTCTGTTCAGCATCAACTAAGGAAAGGGTTAGCTTTCATTTAAAAGTGAAAGAGCTACTGTGGACTAGTGAGAAAAGGCTGCTAACTATAGTAAGCTACTTACTGAGTCTTCTCTCTACCTGGGTGCCACAGTAACTAGATGAAGGACATGTACATTAGTACACAGAAGTTTTCGTTTATGACCTTGCTCAAAAAACTGCCCCATTTGATGTTCTAAAATGACTCGATACAAGAAGATAAGGTGTTAGCTTGGACCACTTTGCTTCTGACCGATCACCAATAAGAACTAAGCATTGTATACAATTATTGTCTACTTTATGTTTTAGATTCTCCATGTGTCTTATTTTCTGCAGAGTGAACCTTAAGCAAATGGGAGTGGATGAGGGGTGAACAGGTCGATGGAGAAGAGGGAGAGAAAAAAAAGAGCTGAAGGAGAAATGTTCAGTTTCCAGTGATGTTCAGTGGTCCAGCTACTGGGAATGCACACTTAATGTGATGGTAGAGGCTGCCTTAGGTTTTACAGTCTCTGGGAAGGGAGGTCATAAAATGGTGCATAAATTGTTTGTGCCTCGTATAAAGAGGGCTAGGAAACTTTTGCCTGTAAGGATTTTTTGTCAGCTACCAGATTATGGCCAATCTAGCTGGCAAATGTTTATAGCTGGAACTTGCCAGCCAATCTGTTTGAAGGAAACAAAACACTTGTTCTTTACTGGGAGATAACATTTTGACTAAATAAATGGTGATACCGTACTGCAAACACTAAGAGACCGCCTTCTACGCCACCTAAATATCTTGGTCACTTAATTACTATTGTGTACCAGGGCAGTGAGATCATAATTTTAACGCTACCTTTCAGATATTTCAAAATTTTAGTTTTCAAAACAAAAAAATCAAAAAACCACATGCTTATTTACCTGAATAAGGATAAATAAAAAATGCCCCCTTTACAGTGGTTCTCAACCTATAGGTCGCGACCCTGTTAATAAACCTCTTATCTCCAAAAGTATTTACATTACAGTTCCTAAAAGTAGCAAATGAAGATAATTTTATGGCTGGGGGTCACCACACCATGAGGAAGATTGAGAACCACTGGATTGGGAATCCACAGCCAAGGCAGAAAAGTTCAGGTAATACTAGGGGGAACCAAAAGAGGGCATCATTTACTCCTAAGTCTGTACAGAAGACCCTTGAGTTGTCAAACAGAAAACCCCAATCTTCAACCCAGGGTGAAGGGCATGCCCGCCACTGCTGGCATTTTGTGTCCAGAAGGAGAAAAAAAAGTAATCAAGAAGAACAGGCAGGTTCTTCACAGTTAGGACGGCTTGCTACATTTAGTACTCACCGCTCCAGAAGCACAAGGTGAGAAACAGGTCTCCCATTTCAGAAGGCACAGACAGCCTTTTTCCTTACATCAGGGCACAGAATGTCAACAAATAGCACAATGTACAATGACAACAGCCTTCCTAATAGCATCCTGACTCCCAGAGGTTGTCTATAGTGAGGGACAGAGGGCAGTAGGTGGCTGTCACTCTGAGATGAGGAGGCGATTAAATACATTGGAAGTATATGGAAAATGGCATAAAAAAGATTTTCAGGCTTTTCATAACATAAGCCCAACAAATGTTGACTCCTTCAAGTGGGACAAAAAAGTAACCTGACATTTCATCAATTTGTTTGCATATTTTATCATGGATGCTTGTTTTTCATTACGCATATACTTGAAATGTGATGAGGGGCTGCTCATTGCACATGCCTATAGCCCAATTTCCTTAGGGGCTGGGGGAAAGAATAGTCTAGTCTCTAAAAAGCAATCTCCAAACTGACCTCAGAAACGAGCTATACTGGAGAACACATTATCCTCGAATCACTGAGGGTAGCGGTTAAACTAGGAAAGCAGGGGGAAGGGAAGCATGCTGAACTCTTTGGTAAACCAGCTGTTCAGAAGGAAAAGAAAATTATGAGAGAATGATTGTTTCCCAGAGCAGAAGTCCATCCCATCCATCCATACACACACACACACACACACACACACACACACACACACACACACACACACATCACTACGTGTAATGAGTTCAATTGAAGGGAAATCTGTCGGGGCAGGGGGAACATTTTATATCCTACCCAGGTGAAGAAAAATGACCCGAACATCGGTTTCCTGAAACACGGAGATGTCTGCTATGCACCAAAACGGAAACCTAGGAGACTGGTCTTTTTCTTGAGACGCAATATCAAAACAGGTTGAACAATATTTTCTGTGGCTCATTGTCTCCAGAAAAGCACTCGGTGCCTAACGGGGGGTGGGGGGACATTGTGCAAGCCTCGTGGTTCTTTCCTCCAAACGACTAACCAGAGGGAAAAACGGACGCACAAACATCTCAGTCAGCCCCTGCCAAGGTACATCAGAGAAAGCCGAAACTGGCAATACAGGATTTGGGATAGACTCAGCGAAATGTCTTGATTTAAAATAAAATAAAATAAAATAAAGCCCACAAATTTCACCTCGTAGTGTAAGAGATAGGGTTACCCCCAAGGTAGCCTCGATCTCTGGTCTCTGGGCCCCAAGGAACCGAGCTTCAGATTAGAAGGGGAGAGTTGGGAGGAGTACTTATCTTGGTCCCACAGACCTGGATTTCTTCTGAGTCACCTCATCTACGCCACCACCTGTTACCCTCCTGCCTGGGCTTCTCAGAGACCACCTTATAAAGGAGTCTAAGCCTTGTTTCCATGATCGGGGATTTGGACGCAGTAGCAGGGGCAGAAAAACTGGGAGAACCCCCAAGGGCTGATAGATAGCTCCAGGACCCCCTTTGGATGTCTGCGGCGCCCCTGTTTACCAGCCCGGCTGCCTTCAGCCCTCTTCCCTTTGCTGCCGCGGGGGAGGAGATGGTTAAAGATTACAATGTGGCCGCCGGCACTTCAAAGGGCGGTTCGGCCAGCCAAAGGTAAAGATAACGTTCTGGCAGCTCTAATCGGGGTTTGTGGTTGCCACATTTTAATCACTTTCTTTAAAAAAAGAAAAGAAAAAAGAAGAAAAGAAAAAGGTTACATCACACTCCGGTGCGGGGATGCAGAGCAGGAACACCCCCTCCCCCGCACCGGCTTGGAGAAGTTGGGTTTCTCTTGCAGGGAAAGTTTTACAGCCCTGATGCAGAGGTCGCGGCTGTGAGCAGTCAGTAGGGCAGCCTGCCCTCGGGTTCCAGGTTTCCTGAGCACAAACCCCGACTCTGCACACAAATGCCCACATTAGGAGGGACTGGTCCTGCGACCTGCCAGGTGCTGCAATGGGAGGCTGCTTGTGCACCAGCTTTTGACCCGGGTGCGCTTCCAGCGGCTTCTCCAGGGATACAGAAAGCTAGGAGAGGCTCTGTCAGAGACACGTGCTTTTCTCTGGAGGCTGGAACAGGTCTGGTCAGGATGCCCTTGGCAAACTCACTCGGCCCCTTCAGAGCAGGCATGCGCCCGGAAACCCCAGCCTTGGTTCGCCCCATTCCCCCAAGTCCCCTGTCCACAGAGAGGAGGGGGTACACTTACAGGTACGAGGTGAAGACGCTGAGGTTGGAGGGCAGCTCCGAGAGCCCCAGGTCCGAGCAGTCCACCTTGAGCAGCATCCTGCCATCCAGGTCACACTGACAGTGTGACGGACAACCCCGCGGCATCGTGTCCGGCCTCGGCTGGCTGCCGGCGGCTACCAGCTGCAGCAGCGCGGGCAAGGACAGGAGCATGCTGCGGACGCGGGAGGTGTCCATGGTGCCCGAGGCTGAGAACTGCGAGCCGGAAGCCTGTAGAGGGCAGAGCCGGGGCTGATGCAGACCTAGACGCTCCAGGCGCCTTTCCACGGGCTTCTGCAGTTCACCGGGCGTCTGCAACCCCAGTGGCTTCTGCAGCTCACAGGGCGTCTGCAGCCAGGCGGGCGTCTGCCGGGTAGTAGCTCCGTGGGGACCGCGCCGCGCGCTATGGCCACAACAGCCTCGGGAGCCCCCCTCGCTGCAGTCGCCGCAGTGGCGGTGAGCGTTGTTGCTGCTGCAGGCGGTCTGAGCTGTGTGCAGCAGCATCTCCGCTCGCACGCTCCTTTTTTAAAGCGCTCCAGCCAAATTGCGCGCCCAGTGACGTCAGCGCAGCCCTGCTTTCCAGGCACCCCCTGAGCCCGGCCTCGCTTTCCCTCCTCCCTCCCACCCGGTCTCCTTTCCCTGGACCCGGCTGCGCCGCGGCTGGCAGCCCTAAGTATTGGCTAGTGCTGGACGCTCCAAGTACGTACGCCTCCGAGGGGTGTGTTCCAGCACTTAGAGTCACAGACCGGGCAGGGGACCCCCACCTGCACCCACCCTCTACGGTTCTTGGGTACCCGCAACCTAGAGCTGAGAACTGAGGGGACCTGTTTCAAAACAACATAAGCAGACACTTAGGGACCGAAAGATAGATAACGCAGGCTTCCTCCAAGTCCATGTCAGATAACTGGAGGGATGCACGCAGTGCTTTAAAAAAAAAGACCAAAATCTAATCAGAAAGATAGTCATCAAGGAACGAAAGCAAGACTCCCCCGGGAAGATGGGTGGCCTTTTTGATCGTCCCGTCAAGGCGCTGTCTGGCTCGCTCTTGTTTCAAAATCAAAGCCTTGAAGAAATCGCTAAACAAATAAAACGAGTAAGCCGGCACTCCAGGGTCTTCCCAATTCAAACCAGCATAGGGAGGCCGGCCAAAGTGACTTTTTAAAAGGCAGCGGCCTGGGGGTGGGGGCGATATTTTCATGGTAACGACCTCTAATGAAGGGATGCTGAACAGACCCAGGCTGTTCATTTTGTGGAAGATTCCAGATTCTTTCTCCTCCCCTCCTTCCCCCTTTTCTTTTCTTTTCTTTTCTTTTCTTTTCTTTTCTTTCTTTCTTCTTTTTTTTTCTTCCCTAGACTAGCCCTCAGTGAGGTAAAAGCTGACCTCTCTGGCACCTGAGTGAACTGCGTAGATGTCAGGCCACGCCTACTTACCATGCCAACTCTCAACAATGGAGTTTTCACTCTGGACCACAGGAGGGCAGGGAACCCAAGCCACTTTCAAGTCCACCTAAATTTGCTTCTTAGCCTGTGTCCAATGTGATTTATGCTACAAAATGAACTTTATAAGCAGGAAGACTTTTTTTTTTGCATGTGGCAAGTTTATCAGATTTAGAGTGATTGCCAAACTTACCCATTCATTCCCCTGATAGATACATAGATAAGAATGTATATTCACCTGATATGCATATATATGAATATATATGTTATTTTGTTTGAACCTGTAGTCTGACTGGACTTTTCTTGGGTGAGTTCAGTTATCAGTAAGTCTGTGTTTCTCCTTGATAAGAGTTGGGGGAGCAGACAGACTGATACACAGACACAGAGAGAGGGGGGAGAAAGAGAAAGAGATGATAGGCATGTTCTTTTTTAACCTTTCTCATTCATCAAATAATGAGACTTATCAATTAATGGCCCAGGATTTGGAAAGAACTAATTAATACCAATGAGGGCCATGCCACGAGTTAGCCTTGGCTTCTGGAAAATCAACGCATTGCCCCATTTTGTTCTTTTCCCTCATCTCCTTCTCAATTCATAAAATATCCATCACTCCTCTGCCCATTCTCACAGTTTTTGTTTGTTTGTTTGTTTTGTCTCTCTCAGCCATTCCCTCCAAACTTGGAGAATGCCCACTCATTGCCTATCTTCCTTCCATTAAAAAAAAATCTAGCTCCTGATTGTTTCACATATAGATTCAGAGACTTACTCTTTCTGTGAATTGTCCATAGATATCTGTAGACAACTGGGAACTCTGCAGCCTTCTAGGGCTAAGTTATCCTTGCGCATGCATCGCGCATCTAAAGCACTAACATATTCTGGGTACAAATTCCAACAGTGATTGTCAGCGTAGTTTTCCTCAGGGTTGTCCTGAACAAACAAATATTTTGTTTAACCAAGGGGCTACTGATTCGTCAACACCCGTGTGCAGAAATGGCTGTGTCCACTATCCATTAAAAAATACCAAACAATGTCCTTCTTTTGATGATGTCAATGCTACCCAAAGGAGCTGAGCCTTGTTGTTGTGGACCGGATCAGGCAGAACTGCTTGTGAATCTATATTCTTCCACTTTGAACTTGCTTCATCACAGACCCCAAATGAACCAACTCTCAGTCACCTTTCCAGCAAAGAGGTGGGATATTATTTACCTTTTTTGAGTATTCGTACATGTTACAGTGTCTGGAACTTGGCCTACACCAAATCTTCACACTGGCAGTGATTTCTTCTTTTGGGGGAGGGGGATGTGTCAGCAAATGCAGGTGGGGCAGGAAGGCTTCTGATCTGGTGAAACAGGGAAGACAGACGTGGCAAATGGAGCAGGGGAATACACATCAACTACCTCTTCCTTCTATCTTTCTTTTTCTCTTCTCTCTCTCTTCCTCTCTCCCTGTTTTCCTCTCTCCCTCCCTTTCTCCCTTCCTTCCTTTTACATACTCAACATTTATCTTCCTTTGGTAAGATTACTCCATAATTCTCCTTTGGGAGCTTCCTCCCAAACCATAAGTTGGCTGGCTTTATGGCTCCACCTTCTTGTCCTGAGATGGAAACGTGACGCCAGGAGAATGATGTGGGTCTGTCTGGAGGATTCTTATGGTTCCTGGAATCAGAGCATCCTCATGGTAACCTCATATGCTCTAGGACAAGAACCCTCAAGTTCAGGGAAGGTGCTACTTCTGCCTTAGGGAGAAATCTCATGGGCAATAAATAGAGCATTACCATCAGCAAGGAAAGAAGTAAATTCCCAAGGTTACCTTCTCAACATTTGGATCTAAAGCCACTGGCTTTATCATCCACCCCCAAGTGGATGGACACAGTGTTTTGTCTAATTGCTTGACCCAGTGAGTGCGTCCATCCACAGTCAATTTTCAGTCCAGCTCAGTGGGAAACTTGAAAGGGTGGGGACCACCAAGAGTTGGTTCTTCAAGTTCTTGACAACCCTGGAAAAGAGGATCATGCGGCAGGAAGATAAGAATGCTACAGCTGATGGGATTTTGTTTCTTGAATGAATGTATGTTAATTACTTATGCTTTACCAAGAAAGATGAAAATACAGCTAACTCCCCCCGCCACAGCAAAAGAGTTTCAATAAGACGTGTGAACAATGATTTGTTTTCTAGAAAATACCACCTAATTTATAAGATTGTCATAGTGACTGATAATGACCAATAACATTGACTCAGCCCTGATAGCGACAGGCACTTACTAGGCTCTGGGAAGAGAGATTGTTGTCCTCATTTGACATTTAAGGACGGGAAATGTGACAATTTTTCCCAATGGTGGCCAGTATGTTGGGGAGTGGGAGCCGAAATTCTAACCTGAATCTTTGCCCTCTGCTATTAAGTCCTGTTCCATTTTCCTTGTAACTTTAGAATCTGGATAGAACCTTGGGTTTATTATAATTTTATATTATAATAATATTAATATAGTATAATAATATATTGATAATATTAACAATAATATATAATATAATATTATAATATACATATATATGCATATATATTTCTTTTCTGTTTTCTCTCAACAACTAATTACATATTGGAGTCAGAGAAAGGCACCCCTCTTTCAATATGATAATAAGGTTAGCTGGGTGAAGCTAGACTCATTTGATACTTTTTGTTTGATGTTTTTCATTTTTATGATTTTGGAAAGTATGTCAATATTAACAAGCTACCGAGTGATGAAATACCTCATGCTATAATGGAAATCCCTCTCTTTTTTTTTGTTTTAAAAAAAAACCCTTTTACATCAAATTCCTTAATGCCAGTGAGGTATAGCCTGGAACATGTCCTGCTTTCTGGGTTTGTTAAACGATTGCTTCCCCAATTCTTTAATCTTCATTGGAAGTCCACAACTCAGAACACTCACATGTGCCTCGAGAATTACTAACAAGCTTAGCCGAAGCATGCTGGGATAATTTTAGCTAACAGGTAAGTCAATATTTCTTTTACAAGAATAGTGAAATAGTGTTTACACAACTGGAGGGCTATTATGGACTTATTTAACTTGTTCGAAAGACTATAGAGCTCATTATTTGCCCTCCTCATTTTACATTCGTGATATAATTAGGCTAATGCTGAATTTCTTAACTTCCTTTGACCAACAACGTCTAATTAATTGAAAAGGGAGGAAGAGGATTTAAGAATAAAGATCTATTTTCTTTGGGAATTATTTATTTTGTGAGAAAACATTAGTTCAGTTAATTCATTACTTTGAAATAGCCTATTATGTAAAATCAATTGGATCTGCCTTTGATTTTATCAAACATAAAGGCAACCTCTAACTGCATCCATATGTTCTAAAGGAAAGGACAATGGTGACTGATACTATCAATTCCTCAGCTCATTTTGGGCCTCTTGTCTAATTCGTGACTGATAATGAACACCCCCACACACTGCCATGCTGCTTGCTTCCTGTGAACATGTGTCCAATCCAACTCACATGGAAACCAGAGAGAGACTTTCTTTTCAAACTAAGTATAAAACTAACGATAAAAAAAAGCAAACACTTGGAATTAAATGATCTGGCCATTCATGTGATATCTTTAATTCTTCCACATACTGCCCTAGTATCCAGACAAACCCTTCCATATGCCCGCAGTTCACATGCTTGCCCTTAAACGGTAGGACTCTGGCAAAACTTTGGCTGTGCTCCAAAATGATGAAGCACCAAGAGCCCCCTTTACAGCTGCTTCCCTGACATGCCCTGGAGCTACGTTCAGCAGCATCTTAATCCTTCATCTGAAAATATAGAATCTGCACACCAGGTGGGGAGAGCTTTTGTGAGAAATATGTGGTAGCCAATTTCGAATCGAGCTATGGTTAAATCTCTTTGTAGTCTTTGGCCCATGTAAATATTCAAATTCTTCAGGAGTACAGCTATGTTTGACTATAGGATGCCACCCCAGAGCCTACTGAGGATTTTATAAAAACATAGTACACAACATTCTAAACATAATGTATTTTTAAAAACTCTTCAATATTCTGCATTTTGTAACACTTTTTGGCTAAAGGACTGTGAACATGCCAACATCCGCACAATGAGGAATATCTATTTTTAGAAGAAAAAGATCAAGGCAGAAAAGATGTCTTTTTGGATAAGGAAAGAGTGGGTGATCTAATCAAGATCAAAGCCCGGAGCAAGGGAGATGGTTTCATCAGTAATGTGCTTCTCATACATGAGGACCTGGATTTGCTCCCCAGCAACCATGTAGGCACATTCCTGTAATTTTGGGGTTGGGGACACTCAGTAGTCAATCAGTCAACCCAAAGCTGTGAGCGACTAGGTCTCAAAAGAAATAAGATGATTGAGGAAGCCATTCAGTGTCAACTTCTGGCCTCCATACACATGCACACTCACGGACATGGATAACAGAAATATAGGTATACACACACAGAAGGAACAAAGCCTGGAAAAGGGTGAAAATGGGTCAGTGGTTAGCGTAGATGATGTGTGACCACTGGTGGACAAAGTCCCCTTTACAGAGAACTTCCTTCTGTACTCAGGTTCTTGACAAACTTTTAAGAAAAAGTAGAGAAAACACTCTGTATGTTAGGAGTCAATGCTCTCAAACAGTAGAGAAGAAATACCAGAGAGTAGGTATACTTAAGCAAAGGAAAAGACAGAACTATGGGCCTGGAATTGTAAAAGTAAGAAGAAATGCAAGTGTCTACTTAAGGATTTAATTCCAAAGATGTGCACAATTCATAAACTACAACAAACAGTTTGGAGCAGCCTGTTTCCCAAAGTCTCGCATTTGGATGCGTCCAGTGCATTTTAATTGAGTGAGCATAGTAGCATTTTTCTGCAACTGCAATCTCATAAAGCTGGGGAAAACATATTGCACAAACATTGTTGCTGAAGCCCATGAGTCAGGGGTGAAACACTGTCCAGATTACAGCTATTAAATTTTACAGAAACCTTTTGTTGAGTGTTATTAGGTTTGTGGCTTAATAAACCCAGCCTGTTTGTTTTCACTGGTCTTTAACAAGAGACAACATTTTGAATTTTAAGTTTCATTGATTATTTTTATACATAGATTTTATATTGGAATTTTGTTGAAAGAAATCTCACTGTAGTTTCAAAATATTGTCTAAATCTACATGATACCTGCCTCCCCTTTCCTTAACCCTCCTTCCTTTCTTTCGTCCCATCATTGCAGATGATCTCATTCTTGTGTGTCCTCCCCACCGTCCCATCAGGCTTACTGAGCAAGGGTAGGTGGTATGAGGGTCATTGGCTCAGTCACTGATGAGAATAATAGCATGCCACAGCAACCCAGTACAAATCTTGGATCCCCATGAACCAGAGTTCAGATCTCTGATTAGTCACTGACAGGCTGCATGAATTGAAATAGTTCTTTGGAGACCCATTAAAAGTTTTCATTTGTTAATTTAAAAAATTGCAATTATCACACATGGTCTTAGATCTTACTGTTGATTTTTTTGAGACAGGGTTTCTCTTTGTAGCCCTGGCTGTACTGGAATTCGCTCTGTAGACCAGGTTGGCTTTGAACTCAGGGATTTGTCTGCCTCTGTCTCCCTAGTGCTGGAATCAAAGGTGTGTAACATCTTTTTACACACTGTGTGATCCCATTTCAAGTTACTAAACTCACCCTATCTATACACATACGTAAAAACAAGAAGCTAGAATCTTCATGAGCAAGAACGTGTGCCTTTTGTGTTTCTGAGTCTGGGTTATTTAATTACTACAGTGCTTTCCAGACCCTCTCATATTTCTGAAAACTTTACAATTTATTCTTCTTTACAGCTGAATAAAGTTCCATTGTATAAACACACATTTTCACTATCCACTCATTGGTTGATGGACATCTCCAAGATATTGTGAATAATGTAGTTATAACCGTAGATGTGCAAGCATCTCTGTGATAGGATGCGGGGTCCTTAGTCCCAGGAGTGGTGCAGCTAGGTCTAGTTTAGTATTTCTAGTTTAGTTCTTTAAACAACTTCCGTACTGATCTCCATAGTGGCTGTTTTCACATGTCTACCATCAGTGAAAAAGGGGTTCCCATTCCCCAATCCTCTTCATCATTTGTTGCTGTTTATTTTCTGATTGGAGAAAGTTGGAGTCCCAAAGAGGTTTTAATTTACATTCCTCTAATGGCTAACATTGCTGAACACTTTAAAACATTAATTAGCCATTTTTATTTCTTTTTCTGAGAGCTTTGTATTCACTGCATTAGCTCATCTCTTTATTGGTAGTTTGATGTGTGTGTTTAACTTTTACAATTATAAAATATCTTAGATATTGACCCCATCTGAAATATAGTTGGTCAAGTTTTTCCCCAATTCTGTAGGCTGCTTGTTCATTCTGCTGGTAGTTTCCTTTGTTGTGTAGAAACCTTTTCAATTTCACATGGTCCCATTTGTTAATTCCCAAGGTTATTCTCTCTCTCTCTCTCTCTCTCTCTCTCTCTCTCTCTCTCTCTCTCTCTCGTTCAATTAAGTGCTTCCCATACACACATATGCATGTGGTCATCCACTGGGGAATGGGAATCCTGAAGTGGTTATATTCCCTCTCCTATCAGGGGACAGAACCGCTTTCTTTAACTACTCTGGATCTTGCTTTGGTAACCGCAGCTGCTCTAAGTTCACGAAAGACACCCAAGTTCCTCATCTGCCATAGGAGTTTAACAGTGCCAAGACTGGAGGAATGGAAAATTGTGTCCATCTACTAGATGCCAAGGACTGGGAAGTGGGGATAAATGTGAATGGAGTTTGCTTTTTAATTTACCACCGAGTTGAGAAGAAACATGAGTAACAGAAAATTAAAATGCAACACAGTATCAGGAATGAAAACCAATCTGTTAGAGTCAAAAGGAGGAGAAACTGAACAGTTTCACAGCGAAGGAAGTGTTTGTAGCAAGTTCCTAAAATCTCAAGGAGAATTTGCTAAGTGAAGAGGAATCGAAGGGACTGGATGGAAACAGAGCATCTTTTTAAAGGCATTATCTAGACTTCAAAACAGCGAACATGTGTACAGTCTGTGAGGTGGGCATAATGTAAAGTTGGAAAGAGATTTTTCAAAGGGTGTCCTAACCTGTGTTTGTTAAGGGATTATTTAGTCCTGAACACAGGAAGCCAGGGCATCTCTACACAATGCAGTGGCATAGCTGTATTTTATTTCTTTGAGGAGAACATTCTGAGTAGGTGGAGATACTGGAGATGGATGGGAGGAGTAAGAGGGGTAGGAGTTATTACTGAGGCCAGCAAGAAGTGAGGGGCACTACAATCAGTCTGAAGCAGAAGCCATGGGGAGGAGCCAGGTGGTAGAGTCTTAAGATACTTCAGGATCAGAATCGGTAGAACTTGGGGACTGAGGAATCTACAGGGGCCTGGGTGGACATAAGGTCTCTTTTGTTCTAACCTGGGGGATTATTCACTGTGGCAGGTACTATTTTTATTTGTGTCCTTATTTATGCCCAGTGCTGTAGGATATGTATAAATAAGAAAAACATAACTCATTTATTAAGAAACTTTTCAAAGTCACTCTATCAACACATGATACAGTTGACAGTAATCTGTTGTCTACCTCATTCCAATCCCAACTTTTAAGTCCTGGAAGGGATGTGAGATTTGAGAAAAAAGAATAAGAGGAGGAGGAAGGGGAGGAAGAGGAGGAGGGAGAGGAGGAGGAAGAGGCAGAGGAAGAGGTGGGGTAGGAGGAGGAAGAAGGAGGTGAAGAAGAGAAGGAGGAGGAGAAGGAGGAGGAGGAAGAGGAGGAGAATAAGGAGAAGGAGGA
>PVIU01022026.1:0-29892 GCA_004026605.1 Ondatra zibethicus | reverse complement strand
CTCAGGATCCAGCAATACCACTCTTGGGAATATACCCAAGAGAAGTCCAATCATACTACAAAAGCATTTGTGCAACTATGTTCATAGCAGCATTGTTTGTAATAGCCAGAACCTGGAAACAACCTAGGTGCCCCTCAATGGAAGAATGGATCAAGAAAGTGTGGATTATATACTCATTAGAATACTACTCAGCGGTGAATAACATTCTTAAGAGGACTAACAAAGTTCCTTTCTTTTCTTTCTCATTATAATGAAAAGACAACTGGGAGAGATATGAATTAAAACCAAACCAAACCAAAACAAACAAAACAAAACAAAACAAAAAATCCTTCTCACCATTTAACAGAACAACTGAGCAATTTATGAGAAATACATCAAAGGAGAGTTGCCCCCTCTGATTCTCTATGGAATATACACAGACACCAAATTCTCAGAACAAAGGAGATTCATCACCTCAAGGAGAAAGAAAGGTGAGGGGGAGGCTGCAAAGGCACATGGCAAGTCAGCAAAAGCAGCAAGTAATAGCAGGTGTTTGTCTTCCTTCCTTCCTTTCTTTTTTTCTTTCTTTCTCCCTCCTTCCATCTCTCCCCCTCTTTCTTTCTCTCTCTCTCTTTCTCTCTTTCTCTCTCTCTCTCTTTCTTTCTTCCTTTCTTATGTGGAGAAGTAGATATTAAGGAGAAAAAGAAGTAGTCTATGCTGGGGGGAATTGGTAAATCTTGATTGGATTTGTTAACCAAATAATGAATTTTGATTGTTAGACTTTGTGTTTTGTCTCAGTAAGTCAGTGGTCAAATAAGGAAATGAACCTTAATGAAGGACAGCTTTAAGAATGCAATCTAATACATAAAACCTGTTGGCCTGATGTTTAGCTTGCTCAGGTCCATGTTTGCCAATCCTTGGGCCTGCTAGAGCTCATCAGCTAAGGAACTAATGTAAAAAAACTAAAAACTGCATGAAAAGACAGGAAATTTTTCAACACGCCTAGGAAAGCTCTGAGCTAAACACCAAACATAAATTAATATTTTAGAATTGGCCCTGAAATTAAATATTATTAACACCTTGGTCTATATTCCCAGTCCCATGGAGGCTGAGACAAAAGGATCAGGAGTTGAAGGCCTGTGTGGGCTACAGATAATGTTCCAGTTTTGCCAGGACTAGTTATGGATAATCTGACATATGACAATAAATGAAAACATAAATTAAGCAGTATGTTTATGATTATTTTAGTGGCAAGAGATAAGCTGTGATATATTCTAATTGCAGTGGTCAGAATATTCCATGCCTGTGATACCAACACATTAGACCGAGCTGATTATTGTAAGATCCAGGGAAGCCTGGACAATATAGTCTGGAAAATATAAAGCAAATTAAAATAGAAGAGCAAATCAAGTAAATGAATATAAAAATCCATGGAAGAATGAGATGATTCAGCTTTGGGATGCCTTATTGTTTTAATTTATTTATTTGTTTGTTTGATTTTTTTAAATTACACTCAGATAAAGTAAACTACCAGTGTTAATAGACAGAAGAACATTTTAAAATGTTACTTTTTTGATCAAGAAAATTAACTGTTTTCCTCTGAACATTTATAATCTTTTCTAATGTTCTAAATTAACAGTAAATTGTGATGAAAAGAGAAACTAAAGATGAAGACTGAGAATATAAAATTATCTATAATTGTAAGGCAAGATGAGTTTAAGGTGGGGCAATGAATATTAAGGAGAATTTGAAACACATTATTGTTATGATTGAAATTCCAATGGATGACTTTCCATTTATTTTCAAAATATTAACAATTTTTATCTTATCTTCAGCTCTTAAAAATATTTTAATTCCAGGTTCTTCATATGTTATTAAAACTTTGTGACCTAAGAACTTTCCAGAATTTTTCTGCTGAAAAACATTTCAACTGAACTATTTTATCAAACCAAACATAATTATATGTTTGTTCTCTCACTTGATCTCATTACTGAGGAAGCAGACAAACAGTGTCTGGTGTAAAAACGACATGCTAAGCAAATAGAAAGGATGGCTACTCATACTGAAATCAGAGCCAATGTCACCCTCTATTTTATTTTAAATGTCCCCTGGCTCTATCAAAATATTAGGAATTATTATTAAACTACTTAATTCATAAGGTTGTGTTTGATGTTCAATAATATATATATATATATATATATATATATATATATATTTGTAGTTTTCCTGGATATTTTAAAACAATATATCTGACTATTCCAAATCTTTATGAAAACACAAAGTTTGTAAAGGTTAATATCTTCCTGTCTAGTCAATTCCCAATACTCAGTGCTACTGCTGCATGGAAAATATTAACTATGTGTTAATAGAGCCAAATACTTGAATCAAGGAAAGCTTAAAGTCTAAGAATGAGGGGTCTCCTGTGATGGCTAATGTTGATGTCAACTTGACTGCATCTTAAGTCAACTAAAACCAATAATTTCCTTGAGCAGATCACTTGAGGTTAGAAGTTCCACTGTTAGCCTGGAAAATTGAGGTTGGAACACCCACCTAAATCTGGGCTTCACCTTCATGTGTAAAACAATAGACATGATAATGTGGACAGAAAAACACCTAAGAGGCAGCTAAGGAAAGCTGAAAGGGGAGAAATAATCTTACCACAGGAAGAGCACAACAATTGGTTATCCAATATCAAATGTTTAGCCCTGAAAACATACATATGTGTAACACTGTACAAACTGAACAGGCTGTATTTAGATATTCAGAATATGGTTAAATATATTATTTATATTATTAACATATAAATTACACATAAATACATTATTTATATTTATATTATATACTTACATATAAGTGTGTATTTTATATATAATATAAATACATGGGTGTCTATGTCTAATATGTATTTTATATATATATATATATGTAAAATATATATATATATAAAATACATATATATATGTATATATAAAATATATATATAAATATATGTATATATAATATATATAATACATATATATGTGTATTTTATATATAATATAAATACATGGGTGTCTATGTCTAATATGTATAATATGTAATGAAAAAAGTGGTTATGAATTTTAAAGAGAGCAAGGAAGAGTACCTGGAAGGGATTGGACGAAGGAAAGGAAATGGAAAATGATGTCTCAAACTTAGACTTGTTTTTAAAAAAGGACATGAAGAAAAGGAATCTTTTTGCTCTTTGCCTTCTCACACTCATAAGTACTGTTAAATTCACCTACCATGTTTCTGATGCATTATTTTGCTGGAATCAGAACTTACTTATTTGGGATTTCAACATAAACTTAAAAATATATGAAACATCCAGCTTTGTGGACTGAACAACTACCATCTTTTCCTTTCTATCAAGAGAAAACATTTTTGGCCCAGCCCAATCATAGCCTTTAGGCCCTGCTAGTAATGCCCTATTCAGGCTCTCATTTCTTTCCCCCAGAGAAGCCTGACTAACACAACTCAATTGTTTTGAGCCTTGTTGAGAGAAGATATTTTGTTATTCTCATAGAAAAGCATGTCAGGGTAAGCAGTGTCATTTAGCAGCAGAAAAAGAAATTAAAAATAAAAGGTAGGAATGACCATTTCTTGTACAGCCCGCCCCAATAACCTACCACTATCTTCTTAAGTGCCATCTCATAAAACTGCTACTATCACACACTAAGGTCACTGTTGTAACAAGCTTTTAACATGTGCATTAGTGGGACATTCAGCCATCAAACCATCACAGCAGTGAGCTTAACAACTAGTATTCTAAAGTCAATGTGTAGGTTCTTCTATGACAGAACAATATTACTTGACATTATAGCGTGGAATTAAGTCAATTACCTAACATTAAATGATAGGAAAATCATTACACTTAATTTCTACCCAGTCTTCTTAATAGTTGTTTAACCTCGGAGAGATATTTATAAATATCCCTTATAAGTAGCTTAGAGTTTGTGGTAGAAGTTGTACTATTTGAAAGTCTCAAATAATATGTCCTAAAGGAAACTCAATTTGCAGATATTTCAGTGTACACTTAAATCTGAGTGTGTCTTCCTTCAATGCATTACTTTGTAGACCCTTAAGTGAACAGGCCTAGAAACACATAAAAGACCTGCGGCAAAGAGAGGAAGCTATCTCCTGAGGCAAATGCTCAAAATACAAGGGCAAGGCCAACTCTTTCACTGCGGCACTGGCCTCAAATACATGGGTGAGTCCAACTCTTTCTTCCACTGGCCTCAACAAGTCCTGGAAAGGACTAAACACTGAATCTAGGAAAGACTCTCCTTAGAAGTAAACATGAACACTTTCTCTGAAATAATAAACCTTCATTAACAGCTTTTAAAATACAGCTTTTATTAATTATTTAAGAATTTCATAGAATGCAATTTGATCATATTACCATACCTCCCAGGTCTTCTAATGTCCATTTTCCTCCTAATTCTCTCAAAGTTCCTGTCCTTTTTAATTTCTTTTAAATCCACCAAATCTAACTTGTGATACTTTTATAACCAGAGATGTAAATCTTCCTCTGGATAAAGGTTGACCTACCAGGGCCCATAACCAGAGAGACAACTATCTCTAATCCAGAAACTGGATTTATCAGTAGCTTCTCAATTAGGAACAGAGGCTCCCTTTTCCACGTAAACGTTGAATGTGTTGAATGACTCGATCTTGTTCAGGTCCTGTGATGGCAACTACACCACTCCCTAACCTCTGTCTGGTATCATCATCACTCTCACAGGAAAAGAGATATATGACTATCATATTCCTTAATGATCAATTTCAAAGAAATGACTCAGGTAGTTAGGACCACATTCTTGTCCTGTTAAAATTAACCAAAAAAAGTTTTTGATATTTTAAATCTTGAAAGTGAGTATTTTAAAAGTTTTCTGAAGTAATATTGTAAGAAAGGTCAAAGTCTCAAAGTTAGGGTGTATCTTCCATGAAAAGTAGCCAAGTGAAGTGAATGTTAAGGACCCTTTGGCCAGTGATGCTGCTTCAGAAGAAAAAATAATACTTTGAAACATATAAAACATTAGTAGTAGATTCTTATTCCACACGATTTATCTAAAACTGATTTTGATTTATGATTCATCACAAATTATTTCTGAACAATCTCAGTTTTATTTATATATATCCATGAACTTTTAGCATATCCACTTCTATTTTGTCTATACTTACAAATCAGTGTTCCATCTGGTCATAACAGCTAACAATATTTAAGTAAAAGTTGCCTCTTAGAAAGTAATAGCCTCTGTTATAGCCATCTGGAACGTCCAATACTTTGACTGAAGAATGCTGGATGCCCTTCGAAGCGGTCAGCCAGGTCTCTCTCTATTTCCCCCATGTGTTTTCTCAGCCTTCATTTGTCCCTGAAACAAGTTATAGAAACTAATAAAAAGTAAAATACATCTTTCTTGAGGAAGATCGTAGAAACAAAACTTCCTTCCCTTCTGGGCATCCATAAAACCTATACTGTTTTTCCTTGCCCAGCTGAACCACTTTCGAATGTGAGAACTGGTAATAATGAAGTCCTCTGGCCTGCACCTGCCTCATGGTAAGTTACATTCTCCTGGCCAAGAGAAAACCTAGTTTAACCCTAGAGGAAAATATGCTACAACTGAGAAGAAGAATCTCAAAAGGTAGCCTTTGCCAACTCTCTACACTCAGGTCATGAGTGTTAGATCATATCCTTGTTGTCCAGGCACCATCAACAGAGTTCTCCTGAGTTCATCAATATTAACTATCAAATATACATCCCCCACTCCTATTACTAAGTGTTTGTTCTAAAAGATTCTGTACTATGTACAATCATGCTTACTTTTCTTTTCATTTTCCTTGCTAAGCTCTCTGTGTTGTCAGGGTGTCATCCCTTGTAATAGGGACACATCACCACTTGCCACACCTTTACGTATAAGGAGCATTCACATCATTGCTTCATAGATTAGAAAAGCTGAGATGAAGGAAGTTTATTCCTGTCTTCAAGGCCCACATCTTATAATAGACTGCATCTATGACTTATGTTGCTATGAAACATTTCCCACTGTGGTGCATTTTTCAATGAGTCATGTGCTACGTTTTTGATTATGCACATAATGTGTTTTAATGAGTTCTTTGGAAGAAAGGGAGGAGAGATTGTACCAGCCAAGGGGGTGTCATGATGTGGGAACCCACAGAGACAACTGACCTTAGCTCGAGGGAGCTCATAGACACTGGACCAAACAGTCAGAAAACCTGCATGCAACTGTTCTAGGCCCTCTGCATGTGTGTGACAATCATGTAACTTGGCCTGTTAATAAGGCTTCTAACGGTGAGAGCAAGACATCTTCCTAGCGCTGCTTAACTGACTTTTGGTAACCTGTTTCCCATGCTGGGTTGCCTGGCCCTACCTTGATGTAGGGAGAAGAGCTTTGTCCTGACTCAACTTGATGTGCCAAATTTTGTGTAAACTCATGGGAGGCCTGTCCCTTTCTGAATGAAGATGAAGGAGGAGAGGATGGGGAGGAGAATAGATGGGAAAGGGAGCAGGAATGGGGGAAGGGGAAGGAGAGGAAACTGGTAAAATATATAAAATAAATGAAAAAGGTTATTTAAATAAAAAAGAAAGTCAAAAAGAAAATGTACAAATAATATTTTATCTTCTATTAGAGAAAAAGCAAAACATTTGTCCCAGATATAATAAAAGCTTACAGACAATACTATACTTCAACTACGTTCTCTTTGAAGATAAATATGTTCTACTTGGAATTTTCAAGGAGAAAACAGTAAGTTTTTTCTTTTTTATATATTTTATTTTTTGAGATTATAATATAATTACATCATTCCCCCCCTTTTTTTACTTACTTCAGACCCTCCCATTTACCCATGATTGTTCTCTTTCAAATTCATACCAGACTTGCTTTAATTGGAACATATATGCAGATTTACACACACACACACATATACACATTCCAAAATTTTATATCAGTTTTCCCTTCCATTTCCCTCCATCAAATCCCTCACAACTATGCTCACTCAAGCATTTCTTACGACCGTGAACAAATTTATAGCATCTTTGATTTTGATTATTATATTACATATATAAATATACATGTTTATATACATGTAAATGCACACACACATACATACACACATATATAACCTTGTGAGTTTACATTTGCTGTTTGTGTGTTTGTGGTTACAAGGCTGATCGCTCTGCATTGGACAACCAGTAATGGGACTCAGACATGGCTATTTCTCCATCAGTCACTAGTTGCTGATACTTTTTTTTATTGTTTGGTTTTTGGTTTTTGTTCTTTTTTGTCTATAGGTGAGACCCTGAGAAATTGCCATTTTTTTTTTTTTGGTCTATAGGTGAGACCCTGAGAAATCTTCCATCTTCTGCATAAATATGTCTATTGAGATCGCCATTGTTTAGGTTTCCTTTTTGCAACCCTTCAGGAGACATTGTATCACAGCACATTTCTTGGTATTCTGTCTCTTACATTCTTTTTGCTCTCTTTTTAGTGCATGCCCCCGAGCCACAGATGCAGGAGCTGTGATATAGATATATTTACTTGGCATGGGATGCACACGATCTGTTGGTCTCTGCATTCTATTCAGTAGTGGGTTTCTGTGCTGGTCTCCATTTGTTGCAATGAGAGGCTTCATTGAGGAGCGGCAGCTACACTTACCTATGGGTGTCAAGATAAGATTTAGAATGGAATCAGAAATTATGCTGGCATAGAAAAGGGGCAGTAGCAGATTTTTTTCTAAGGCCCATGATCTCACGAGCCCTCAGAAATGAGGTCAGTTTCCAGGTACGATTTTCTACTTGTTAAGTGGATCTCAAGTCCAATTAGATAGCTGTTGCTTGCCACGAACATGTGAATGCCACCTTTTGCAACTTTATGCTTATCTTGCCATGCTGGTAATCAACATGGTTCCCAGATTTTGCAGTTGTGTAAAACTGCCTAATTGCTTCAATCCTTCCTTTGTGCTTTCCTGTTTTCTGTGGTTATTTCATGTCGTATACTCATATCTGAGGATTTCGAACAAAGAACCATAAATGAAAGTGAACTGTGAGGTTTGTCTTTCTTGGTCTGAGTTACTCACTCAATAGACTCTCTTCTAGGTCTGTCTATTTATCTGGAAATTTCATGATTTAATTTTGTCTTATAGCTGAAGAGTATCCACCATGTATATGTTGCACATTTTCATTATCCATTTATCTGTTAGACAACAGATATGTTGCTTTTATTTTTTGGTTACTGTGAATACAGTAGTTTTGAACACTACTGAGTAACTGTGGAGTAGGATGCCCAGTGTTTGGTCATGTGCCAAGGAGTGAAATAGCTGGATAATACGGGAGATTTACTTTAAGTTAAGTTTTTTTTTTTTTTTTGAGGATTCCCAGATTGATTTCTATAGCTGCTGCATCAGCTTGCATTCCCTCCAACAGTGAATGAGGTTCCTCTTCTCCACAATCTCACCCTCATTAATTTCAGTTGTTTTGTTGATTGTTGTCATTCTGAGTAAGGTGAGATGAACTCTCTAAGGTATTTTAAATTAGATTGCCCTAATTGCTTAGGAAATGAACAGTCTTTTGAGTTTTTCTTAGCCATATATTTGTCTGCTGAGAATTCTCTTTTAAGATTTGCAGCATATTTTCAATTGGGTTGTTTCCTTGACTCTTTGTCTTTTGAGTTCTTTGTACATTGTGGGTATTACTCCTCTGTCAGATGTATATCTGGCAAATATTTACTCCCACTTGGTGGATTTCTTCTTTACTTGATTGTGGTCCTTAACTATAGAGAAGCTTTTCAGTTTTATGAAGTCCCCATTGTCAATTATTGGCTTTACTCCCTTTACAAATGTGGTTCTGTTCCAGAAAGTCCTTTCCTGCACCTCCGTCATTTAGGGTACTATGTATTTTTAGAAGTCTTGATGTTGTTTACTTTAAAATATCATCACATTTTGCATCACATGGTATGAGAACACTTCTAGATGTCTGACCGGAAAGATAAGACTTACAATCACCTAGCCAATCAATGACCACCCTGAATGTTAGTCATATAAAACTTTCTTTTCTTTCTTCCTAAACCCTTTCTTGAGGATTAATGCTTTTAATACCTGGAGGGCTGAATAGAAAAATAATCATGGAATTACAACTGAATAGCATTACAAAAGAAAGACAAACTAGAATACCTTCTCTTTTCACCATTTACCAGGATTGTAAACGTCAGACTACCTTGAAAGAAGCCTGGCTGCGCAGGATAGAATCAATCAGGGTAATAGACAGCAGCTCTATAAACTCTGGGCCATTGGCAGCTTAACTAGCACAGGCTCTGAAAACTCCCTGCTCCAAAGGCATTTGGAGCTGCATTGTCTGCATTTCAGAGAGAGATCAAGCCATGCATTGTGAGCAAACAACTGACTACATAAAACATATTTTATTTGTACTTCTAATAATATATTGTGAGGTAATATAAGATCTATGAACTTTTGATCAACCAATAATGAACCTATCCAGCAAAGGAGGAATAAAAGTGAGGTGGTTTTATTTTACGAAAGAAAATTACTACAAGTGTATAATTTAGTTTGTTCTTTTAGAAAACGACTTTAGGTGACAAATTTATAAAAAACATTTTTTTAAAGAAAGCACAGATATAAATAATAATTTCTGGGTCTCGTACAACATAAAGACATCTATAATAAACAACAACAACAAAGATTTTTTTTCTGGAATTAAAGCTTGCTTTTTATCCTGAATAAATTAGGAAATCAATTTATAATTGATGGGAAGTTTTAGTGTTCTGTCTGAGAGGAGAAACATTTGGATACCTGCCTCTGTCTGTGTCTTCTCTATTGCATGAGCATTTCTCTCTTTGAATAGCAAAGGCTAAATTGTCCTTGACTTATGACCCATTCAGACTGTCTTGATTGTCTGCTGATAAGCCACATTTCTGGTAAAAGTAATAGGAAAGATAACCTATTCTTTATGTTTCTACAATTTAAGTATATACAGTTATTGCTACTAAGAATCAATAGAAAAGTTAAATGAAATAGATGAATTTCTGCAATTAGAAGTATAGTCAAACAAAATGAAAACATCTGTTTCTGGAAAATACCAGATGGGTGAGGAAGGGGAAGAAAGTGCAAGCTGGATGAAGGATACAGTTGCCTTTAGAGTACTTTAAAATCTCTGGCTCCAGGGCAGGTGGACTGCCTGGTCTTCTGGCAGGCTTGGCATATGGTTTCTATGAGTTCCTTTTCTTTTTGTTTCCTTATTTTGTCATCTTCTTGTTGTAGCCTCCATCTGTCCTAGAGATAACTGGTGCAGGGAGAGAGGGGGAAGGAAAGAGAGGAGAGGACACAGAAAGAGGGAGAGATTGACTTTGTAGTTCATTCTAAGAATAAGAATCCCACTGTGCAATTGAACATTTTCATTATCCATTCATTAGCAGATGGAAATCTAGTCTGTTTCCATTTTCTGTCCATTGTGTTATTGTGAATAAAATGGTAACAAATATAGGTAAGCATCTACATCTAGAGGAGATATGGAGTCCTTTAGGTATTTGCCGAAGAGTGGTAAGTCTGTTTTATATCGTAGGTTGATTTTTAACTCTTTGAGTAACTGCTCCAGGTTTTATTCCAACCAGCAGTTTTCCCTTTGTCCCACAAAGACACTAGCATTTGTGGTCACTCTTTATTGTTAATATTTTTTTTTCCATACATTGTTTTGTTTTATTTTTTCCATTCAAGAACATAATTAAAGATAAAAAAATTTTTTTTCCTTTCTTCCCCTTCTCCCGGTCCCCTCCCACTAACCCCCACCCCTCCTCCCTCCCCCTTCTTCCTTGAAAGAGGGCATGGTGTTAATATTTTGATTTTTATTTACTTCACCCAAAGTACACATAGGGCTGGAACATGTGATATTCAATACTATGCATATATAATTTGAAAATATTGTGATATTATCATGAGGATAGACCAGATAAGATTACATAATTTACTTCCGCTCCTTCACTTTCACACACACACACACACACACACACACACACACACAGAGAGAGAGAGAGAGAGAGAGAGAGAGAGAGAGAGAGAGAGAGAGAGAGAGAATACCAGAGGTCCCATATCAGGCCGTGTCCCAGTGAACCATCTCTTCTCCATTCTTGGGACTCCATCAGCATTCCTATCAGCAGAGACAGTTGAGTCAAAGTGTAGAGGGCATTGATTCCAGCTGTACAACACCAAAAAGAATTTAGCACAGAGTTCCTATGTCCTGCAACCTATGGTGTGCAAATAATCACGTCCTAAAACATTTATTGTGATTACAGTTGTTTCTTGGTATTTGGTAAAGGGATGCATCAGGATTCCTAAATGCGTAAAATGCTCTTTGCATACCACCTGTGAACATCCTTCCATATACTTAAATAATCTGTGTTATCATCAAAAATAAATGAATAAGAAACTTAATTTAAACTCTGCATAAAATGTTGTTGCACTGTATTGTTTAAAACACAATTACAAAGTAAGTGTATAGATAGTATAAAGCACATGTAATATATATATATAATTTTAATGTGATATATATATATTTAATATTGAGTTTCATGTTTTTGATTCAGCATTGTTATAATACATGAGTGTAAGATGCAGAGAATATGAGGAGCTTTCTGCCTTTGCTTTATTACTTAATTTTAATGTCTTACACAATTTTCTTCCTGTCCCTCATTGCCAACATTACCATCTTTATTTGTTTCAGTTTATTGAGTGAAAAAGTGAATTATTTTCTTCATTTTTATTGGTATATTCTTGAACTATTTTCTTCACAGTTCTCACAAGATTATAAATAACAACCAAAAGGCATACCTCTTTAATTTGAACTCATCTAACTTTACTTCAATACTATCTGAAATAACCCTTTTTCCAGCTCGACCTCTATAGTTTTTGTTTGCTTGCTTGCTTGTTGTTGTTGAATACAAAATAATACTGATGACTTAAATATGCTGAAAGTAAATTCATCCAGGAGTGCAGCATTACAAAGCTAAGACTTTGGCTCCCACAATTTATCTACAATCATATTACAAAGTTTATATTAGTTTTATCTTCTACTTCTTGTTTTACTATTTAATGTTTAAGATATGTACTTAGCTGTGTTCTCATCAGAGGCTCAACTGAGAAAATGTCTGCTTCTCATCTCCCCGAGAGTCTAGCAGAATTCACCTTTTTGCTGAAGCAGAGGGTTGGTTCCACCTTCTTTTCTTAGCAGCCAGCTGAAGCTCCACAGACATCCCAACTGATCCTTGTCATGTGACCATATACTTCAGTACTTCAAAAATGTGGTAGTTTATTTATCTGTGGCCAGTGAGAGAATTTCTTTTGTCACTCTGCTAGAAGAAATTTTCATATTCAAAGATGTAATAAGGGAGTCCTGTTTTGTTCTCTTGGATATGTAAGGTATCATGACCTATGGTATCATCCATTTGAGGCCCACTTCACAGGAAGGAAACCAACCTTTATACTACAAACCTGACAAACACCCATAGCTAGTAAAGTCAAAGGTTCTAGGAGGAGACTGATACCAATACTCTGCTAAATGGACATAGAGTCAAATGGCTTTCTAAATTTTTATGTTCACACATAAGCCAGTGCCACTTTCAATATTTGTCAGAGAAATTTCTTTATTGAATAGATAGCAGAGAATACAAAGATTCATAACTGGTCAAAGTGCTGAGAGTAAGTGACTATTGGATATATATCTTTAAACCTGATATGTATATCACTATACCACTCGCTGCAAGGCTCAGACGGGAGATGCCAAGCAATCGTTGTTGTTATTCTTTTACCCATTAGAAAAACGTCACAAGTTCTTACTGCACTCATGGGGAAGACACTATGAAAGGACATATGCTGCTGTACTCCATGTAATAGATCACTCATTAAACATCAGTCACTAAATAAGACACACAATGAAAATATCTGGAAGTGTGATTTTAACTATTTCTAGCAATATTGTTAAAAAGCTCAAAAGTAATTCTGTTTGCTCCAGAGTAAGTACATAGAAGCCTAAAATTGAGCAAACAGCAACACATAAAACAGCTACTACTGTGCCTTCAGTGATCTGATTTCACAAAAATATTACAGACATTCAAGATGTATTTGAAATCAGTAGAGACATGACTACATTACATTTTACGTCTGGCTAGATCTCAGTTTATAAGCTTGTTAGCTTTACACTACAATGGTGAGTTTACCACATCTGTGCCATAGGCTAGAGAATTAGAAAAGTGGCATGTTTTTAGGAATCTTCAAGACAATGGGACAAAAATCTTGCTGATCAGGTTTTTGGTTTTGTTTTTAGGGAATTTGGATTGTTTGTGATTCATATTTCCCTAGTTTTTCTACCTGCTAGAGGCAGAAGTTCACTAATTTAGGGCTGCTAATACAAGGACATAGAAGAACATAACAAATTTTATTAAGTTACATAACAAATGCCATTTTCCTTTCCTGCTTTTCCTGAGATAAATGACAGCTCTACATATTAAAAATAAAACACACAAGAAGCCAAAGTACTATCTTTATTGAAAATTACTCTTCAATAAACTAAAGTGACTCATGAGGTGACAATCTTTATGAAAAATAACATCACAGTCATTTAAATCTTTTTGTCACATCATATAATTTGATAGGCTAATTCAATAAGTTATAAAGCATAAGCACTGAATATTAAAATTAAGATATGTGTAACAAAAATAAATAACTACTCTAAAAATGAGTTATTCCAAGACACTAGTCATTGTATGGGCTTCTCACTTAAAGATGAATTTGACTTAAGACAAAAAAAACCTGTCCAGAAACATATTGCACAAATACAACCTGGATAACCAACTAACCCAACATTTTCTTCAATAACCTAAACAAAATATCCCATTTTCCAATTATTGATAAATATTTTTCTTCAAGTAAGTCAAAATTAAAATTTATAAGTATATTACCAGTATTGGGTATATGCACATGCATACTCATGTTTTGGTTGGTGCAAGTGTAGATGTTGATACACATACAGATTTATGCATGTGCTTTTGGAGGCAAGATATCAAGCGCAGTGTTATCCCTCAGGAGCCATCCAACTTGTTTTTAGAAACAGTATTTTTCAATGGAAACTGAAGATCTCAGACTAGGCTATAGTGTTTTGCTTGAGAGTCCCGAGACTTGTTCCTGCATCTCCCCTCCCCTTCAACCCTCCCCCAAGGTCCCCATGCTCCCAATTTACTCAGGAGATCTTGCCTTTTTCTACTACTCATGTAGATTAGATCTATGTGTCTCTCTTAGAGTCCTCATTAAATTTTGATAATTTTTTTTTAAAATGTGATACTCTTTATTTTTCTAATTACAAAGATCTCTCTCTCTTTCTCTCTCTGTGTATGTATGTTATGCTAACTTTTCCGTTCTTGTTTGTATCACCTTTTACAAATTTGATACTTTTTACCCCAGGCATGTATCTTCACTGTAATTGTTTTCAATTACATTATAGTAGGTAAAAATGACATTGTTTTTTCTGCATGAATGCTGTTTGGGACACCAGACTAAATGCCCAGGAGTCACCTGAAAGAACTCATTACTAAACGATGAATAAATCAAAGAGGAAATTAAGAACAAAATTAATATAGTACTGTAACTAAATGAAAATAAAAATGTGACCACAAATCTCTGGAACACATTAAAAGCAGTCCTTTTAGGGAAGTTTGTATCTTTGATCTCCCACACTGAAAAATCAGAAAGAGCACAAATAAAGGACTTAATGATGTAACTCAAGAATTCAGAATAACAAAATAAAACTTGCCAACATGTGGCAAGAAGTATAAAATCAACAAGGATATTGATGGAGTAGAACATAGAAAACAAAGAATTAATGATTTCAAGAGATGCTTCTTTGAGAAATAACAAGATCAACAGCAATTTGGGCAACACACAAACAGAAGGACCTCCTACAGTGCCTCAGTCAACTTCCTGTTGCCTGCAAGATATATGACTTTCAGCTCCTCCTCCGGTAGCATGCCTGCCAAAAAGCTGCCATTGTGTTTTCCACTACACTATTTGAAATAACTGATGAGAAAGTCCTTATTCGAGGTGGGCAAAAGACACCTACAATGTCACCTGGGTCCTCACAGTCAGACGAACTTGAAGTATCCACAGGCACTCCAGTGCCTTGCCACACAGTGCCAGTGGGTGCAATTATGATGAGCAAGTATATGGTGGAGAGATATGTAAGAAAGAGAGGCAGAATGGTTTGTTTGCTGTGGTAAGAGGCAGTCCTGAAGAAGCAATGCTAGTGAGGAATGGGCTGATGTTGACAGCCTCCTTGCCAGATGCGACCAGAGAGAAATCTGGGCCTGGACTGTTGCCTAGTGCCATGTTGATCTGAGTGGTCTGTGTTATCACTAGGGGACATGATGATATCCAGGTCCAAGTGCTACTGGGGAGCCATGGCGAGGTCTGTAGCCCTGCAACAGCCAGGGTCTATGTTGATGTGCAGAGCATCAGTACCCACTGAAGGTTGTGTGGATGACCAGGGTGTGGACAGCCACCTGAGATCATGTTGGTATCCAAGGTCCTTGCTGCCTCCAGAACATTCTGATCTGGGTGGTCTATGCTGCCGCTAGGTCCATGGTGATGTCCTGCCTGAGCTACTGTGGAGGGTGTGCTTGGGTTCATGTTCTTGCTACAGCTGGGGTCTTTGATGATGTTCATTGTATGTGTTACCACAAGTGGTGATAAAAAAAACATGATGTTTAAATCTGAGGGCAATGCTGAGCTGGCCCACCCCTCACTGTCCCTGGGATAGTTGGACCTGCCCTCACTGGACACTGCAGCAGGAGACCTGGCCCCAAAGGCATGAGCCCAGAAAGGTGGCTCTGTCCCGTGCCTGAAAGGGTGGTCCCAGTGGCCCAGACTGACCAGCTCAGCTACCACCCAGGACCACATCCCGGGCCTTGGGTTGGTCCACCCTAACATCTACCCAATCTGTGACCTGCTGGGAGTTCATGAAGGTACAATCCTGCTGAGTGATTGTAGTGGGAGGTGAGGGCTGTGTTCCCGGTGCTGGGCTAGATTATACCTGAAATAATTACACAGAAACTGTATTCATTGAAATACTGCTTGGCCCATTATCTCCAGCCCCTTATTGGCTAACTCTCACATATTAGTTTAACCCATCTCCATTAATGTGTATCGCCACTTGCCTGTGGCTTACAGGCATGAGTCTAATCAGCATCCGTCTCTGGCAGGAGAGCCATGGCGTCTGCCACACTTTCCTTCTTCCCAGCATTCTGTTCTGTCTACTCCACCCACCTAAGGACTGACCTATCAAAAGGCCAAGGCAGTCTCTTTATTCAACCAATGAAAGCAACACACAAACAGAAGGACCTCCTACATCAAGTGATAACAGCAGAATCTCCATTACTCAGGGCAACAGCAGCATATCCATGAGAAGTTTTAAGGGTCCAGTGATGATGATGTCAGAGACCTTGAACCACACCAGTGACTCATTGCAAGGAATATTTTGCAGGTGGGGCTGATTGGACAAAAGAGTATACTGAGTGACATACCACAGCTCCTGATGCCACTAGAATGAAAGGTGTTGGAAAGACAGAGGAACAAGGGGGGTTGTTTTTGTTTTGTTTTGTTTAAATTTGGTGGAGACATGTTGCATGAATGAGGGGTGAATATGGATGACAGGGAGGTGATTGGGATTGGGGTGCATAATGTGAAATTCTCAAAGAATCAAGAAAGAAAGAAAGAAAGAAAGAAAGAAAGAAAGAAAGAAAGAAAGAAAGAAAGAAAGAAAGAAAGAAAGAAAGAAAGAAAGAAAGAGGGAGGGAGGGAAGAAAGAATGAAGAAAGGAAGGAGACAAACTGCTTATTTACAGTCCTTTCTGACAACTGCAGTGGGAAAAATAGACACCATTTTCATGCACTATGCTGAAGTGACTGATACAATGAATTAGATAAATATTGAAATCTTCCATTTGTAAAACTAGAAAAGGTAAAATCAAATGCATTTTAAAATTGCTATCTTCCACGTGCTAGCTATTTTAAATTAATGTGCTTGAATTATTTTTCACAGCAGTAATCAAAACACCTACTAACCTCCCCCACTATTTTCCCTTGATAACCTGTTAAAATAACATTGTCTACAATTATGGCATCATTTGTTATGCATGGCATGATAGAAGGCAAATACAAAAAAGGTACTATTATTACTTTTGTCCTTTGTTCTTTGAGACCAGAATATTGCATACTTCTTTACTTTGACATTTATGGCTTTTAGATTGGTAATAGACTGGTTTGTATGGCTCATTATCCTGAATGATGATAATAATATTAGAGTATGGAGCATACATGTTTTCTTTGAAGCACAGTAAAGGCTCCATACAATTTAGCAAAGGTTATTACTAAACAATTACCCAGAATACAATTCACATCTAATAGGATATCCAGTCCTAAAAAGAATATTTAGTACATCTTGTTAGATACTGGACCAGGTAATATTCAAGTGTTCATTTTGTTGCTAATTTATAAAAGGTTATTCTGGCAGATTCATAAATGAAAACTATGTGAACTAATTTGCCTTTAAAGATAGCTAAATTAAAATATAACCTATTAGATATTTGAAATTATGAAATTGTATTGGATTCAGGAAGTAAGCATATACTAGTAATCTTATATATTATCTTATGACCCAGATGACTACATTCTGTTGTAAAATATTAAATGTCTGATTATCCTAAGTGATAATGTCCAATACTCTAGAAGTATAGTCAAACATTATAAAAATGCAATTGAAAAAGAATAAAATAAAACTTTATGCAGAAAGATTAAAACAAACAAATAAAATGTAATGTCTAAAAATGAATATAGCACTGGCAAATAATTTATAGACTAAAATTATAAAGAGTAATCTTTTAACAATCAAAATAAACACTTCAATATTAGGAACTCAGAGAAATACCAATTTGAAAAGTAATAGACATTAAAATATTGGCATATTGTCAAGGGTTTAATATGGGGCTGGCCACATGATAGTAGCCAGATTTACATAAAGAAGCACCTGATTTACATAGACTAGAATCCTTACTTTGTTTTCAAGGTAGGAAGTAAATATGTAGTTTCCACAGAAGTATAAATAAATTAGAGAAAACTGTAATCCTGACTATGGAAACAAGTGAGACCCAGTTCTACTTAAAATATAGGGCTTTGGTGCCAAAGTAATCTGCCACGTCACAAGATATGGATGACAAATAGTAAGTATAATATGCTTAATATTAAATTGTAAATAATTTTATTATTTTATCAAAAATAGAAAGGTATGCATTAGACATATATGACAATGTATAGATGAAATTTAGGCTACATATTAATATTTTAGGTCACTGGGAAAATATTCCCTTCATGTTTCTCTCTTAAGAAGTATATATCATGGGGCTGGAGAGATGGCTCAGAGGTTGAGAGGACTGACTGCTGTTCTGGAGGTCCTGAGTTCAATTCCCAGCAACCACATGATGACTCACACCCATCTATAATGAGATCTGGTGCCCAGAACACTATATACATAATAAATAAATTTTAAAATAAAAGAAGTATATACCTGTGTTCTGGTGTCATTTTAATTCAGAACATCTCTCTTGACACAATGCTTAACTCTTATGTTTACAGCTGTTATAAAACAGATTTATTGACACCTCTGTTAAAAATGTTTCCTTGTACTTGTTCTTAAATACAGTAATAAGTTTGTTGCAGTTATTGACAGGAACGCCTCTTGTATTCAGTTAAGGCAACTTTCAGTATATAAAACTACAATAAATTGACTTACTAACATCTAAGAGAATCAATGAAACGAATGTATGAAAAAGACAAATCATTTGTTTGAATTCAACACATACATGCTGAATATCTACATTATGCCAAGTGTCAGGACTACTGCCACTGTTAGTTTTCAATCAACATATTTAACTACATGCATTATGAATTTCAAGTTCTACATTTCAAATTCTATATGCAATTGTTTATGCAAAAGTATTTCTTTCTGAATATTTTAAATAGGTATTTTGAACTGCTATTTTCAGTAGCTGATCTTTGGATTCACTTCATTTGGCAATGTTTTATAACAGTAAAGAATTAAGATTGAAAAATCTATGTGTGGGGGACATTTTGTGCAATAGTAGCATTAATTAATTACTATTGAGCAAAAAAATTTAAGACACGAAAACAGAAGTGAAATATAGATTTGAGTCAAGTCATATGCCGTATCGGTGTCACTGCACTGTCTTGTTCCCTGATTGCTCAGCCAATGTAAATAGAAAACATTCTTCATGGCATAACCACACAACCAGTGTCTAGTATAGCATTATCTTAGTGAAAAATGCTCTGGAAATTGAACTTTAAGATATATCTGCACATAGATATAATTCTTTCTTCTGGAAAAGTTAGAAGTGTCCAGGGTTACAACTCTTGATGCACTCGTAAAAATATCAATCAAAGAATTCACTGAAGAAATGAAATAAATGGATTCATATAAAATGAAGTGCAGGTAATCCTTTTATTTATAACATGCATAAAATAAAGAGACAGGCTAAATCATTTTGTCAAAGGAGTTAAAACTTAATGGACCTTCTTAAGTTTTCTATCACTTCACAGTAACTTATCCAAAATTTCCTTTTAATTACATGGTCTTTATGAACCATTAATCTGAACAAAATTTTAAATGGGTGTTTGCTCTAGGGTTTTTCATAAGGTTGCATTCAAGGTTTCTGCTGACCCAGGATTTTGCCAGAATTTCAAGAAGAAATTATCCTATGTTTCATTGTCAGGCCCACTAGTGAGCTTCGCTTTATATTTATTGGACCCAATGTCTAATATTTTTAATGTGCCTGGAGTGTTATGTCATAAGAAATAATACAACATGGTGATCTGATGCACTAAAGCTAAAGAAAGAGTTGAAGGAGGTAGGGTTTCAATATAGAAATAAAATTTCTCAGAGCTGGGTATTTTAGTCAACTTTTCACTACTATAACTAAACACCCCACACTGGATATTTTTGAAGAGAAGAGATTAATTTAACTCACAGCTTTTAGGACCAAGAACATAGCACTAGCGCTTGCTCATTCTGAGGAACTTGGAGCTGTGTCACATTAAGGATGTGGGAATGATATATCACTGCTTACAGGATTAAGTTAGTGCATCTCAGCAGAAAAGGAAGGTATAAAACGCATTAAAGGTATAACTCAGGCTTTTTTTAAAAAAGCCAACTCTGACAAAAACTCAGCCCACAAGAAGAACACTCCTGCATGAAACCTTCCAAGACCTAAAGCCCTATGCCTTATCTTTTTAAAGTTCTCTCATTTTTCATAAGACTGTCTCTAACTCATAGACCCTTAGGAGCAAACTACAATTCACTGGGAACACTGTAGAAATAGACCTGAGAACAAATTCTTCAAATAATCATATAACAAAAGTAATAAAAGCAAAGCAGTTTTCCAATCTGAAAAGTACATTTTAAAAGTCCGTTTTCAACTACAGTAAGCTTTGAAGACAAAGACTCTCATTTTCTGGTTGCTGTGTTGGACTAATGTTGACCTGTTTGGCTGTTCTCACAATGGCTCTCCAGTGGTAACTCTTCAGCTTCTCTCAGCAGCGTGAGTCAAGCCCTTATATGCTTTGTGAAGCAACTTTGCTCTACTTAAACTGTCCTATTTTGTTCACTTTAATGTGAAGAGTGATCTTTAATGTTACAATATAAGGTAGTGGTCTGAAGGAAAAAATCACTGAAACTTCAGAGCACCTGGCTAGCAATCCAACCTGTCTGCTGAAATAAAAGTAAGTGATGCCCTTTATTATATCATTTAGACTTCTTCTCTCTTTTGGCATTTATATATGGGCATTATCCTTTAAAAGATTCATGTTTATCATGGATCAAGGGACATTAAACAGTAATATAGTTTATATCTTTAATTTCACCATGTTAAAGGCTTAATCCACAGGATATTATTAATGGAAAATGCAGCTGTTAAGAAGTCAGACTGGTCATTAGAAGTCATGCCCTTAAACTAAGTTGTGAAGTCCTGGATTCTTTACACTCTTCATTCTTTGTCCAGAAACAGAGAGATTATACTAACCATGCTTTGTCTATCATGAGGTAACGATCTGAGAAAAGCAATGGATACAACTGACCAAGGACTAAACCTTCTAAAACTGTTAGATAAAATAAACCTTTTCTCTCTTAATTAGCTAATTATCTCAAAATATATTTACAGTAACAGAAAGGTGGTTAATACCACCATGGAGGAAAATTAGCACAATGATGGTTTGCTGCCATGCAAAATGCAGGGGATACGGTAACATGGAGGCCTTTAACAAGAGTTCAACGGAAAGACTTAGTGATAAGGCAATGTCTCAAGACCTCCAATATGAGTCCAAAGCTAAACCTGGCAGGTCAGCAGTGTAGAAAGAACATACTGTGATAAGAAGCCCCTGAACAGAGCAAAGCACAAAGCTATAAGTGTGGGGTCCATCTTCAATAACAACGCAAGGAAGATATAGATTCCAGAAATATGTATCATCTACCATGAAAAGCTGCAGGAAACATGGAAAGCCACCCAAGGAAATGTCCATATGTGCCATAACTAGCAAAACGATATAGGAGAGGTGATGAACATCTGCAGTCTCAGAACTAAGAGGTGGAGTTGGAGGTGTGAGGAACAAAACTTTGGGTCACCTTCACCTACATAGTAAGTTTAAAGCCAGTCTGGAGTACATGAGACCCTATCACAAAGAACAAAAAAAGAAAGAAAGAAAGACAAAAGAAATAAAACAAAAAACCAAACAATATTTGGGATGTGTTTTTTAATTCTATTGATCAATCAGATAGAAATAATCCATTTATTAAATTATTTTTTGTTTCCATTGTAGAGGTTGTTTTATAAATTTTTTTGTCCGTTTAGTTCTGTGCACAACTATTTCCAACCATTCTATTATTCTATTATAGGGTTATGTAGTATGTAAACTGCACTGCATAACAAAATAAAACTAAGACTTTAAAACTAGCAGCAACAATACAAAGGTAGGTATAATAGGAGTCCATAGTCCACATTCCACCACAGTTTGGATGATTTATATAGCTGCACAATGACTTAATATTTGTCTGAGATTTCTTTAATCTACCATTATTTTTTATTACTTGTTTTTAAATTCAGTACGTGCCTTCAGTACCTGTCTCACTGTTGATGTAGTACTATATAATTTGTGCATGGGGTTAGGGTTATTGTTGATGTTGAAATGAACACCAAGTGTCTGGTAACAGGATGGATTTCTCTATTTGAACCATAAGTGTGATTGTGTTAAAGGAATAGTGTCGGGACCGGAATCATTGTCAGGAGCTATCAGTTCTAGAATGCAGGGAATTGAGGAGATTGTGAGACCTTGCTCCCTCTTTACTCTTTCGCCATGAGTTAAAAAAAAAAGTCACCAAGAGACAGCACCTCCCCTAAAGCACTGGAATCAGCTGACCCTGGATTGAAAGATCTGACCTTATAGAAGTTGATTTGTCAGAGTTTTGAGTAAGAGAAAACATACTAAAGCACAGGCAATAAAGGAACTTCAGAGACTGTGTGAGATTTCCTAATTCCTAAGCAAGAATTGTCCAGAAGAAAGAGGATGGGATAGCCTGGAAGGGAATAAATATTCTGTAAAAGAATGAAAAGCAACAAGTGGCAGCCCTCAAAAAAAGAGTTTACCAGTCATGTGCTCCACAACCCTACTGAGACCAGATGAAATATAAGCAGAGAGATATACTGAAAGACCAAAATAAACCAAACAAGACCTTCTGAGAAAAGTCCCCCATAAGTACTGAATGACTCAGTAGATTCAGTGTCTTCTGGTCCTCCAAGGAGGCTTTCATTTGCTTCAACTCACTTCATACCTCCCGTCATTTATGAAGGAAATTGTGTGTGTGCGTGTGTGTGTGTATGTATATGTGTGTGTGTTTGGGCATATTACAAATTTACTAGAAAATTTATAAATTTGTAAGAAACCATATATGAATATATATTCACCTGTAATCTATGCGTAATATCAAAAACACTATACTAAGTTAGTGATACTGAAAATTATAAAACAGGTAAAATAGTTATAGATTCTGTACATGGTAATGTAAAAAATGTCCCACTATCAGTTCTCTGTATTTATGTGTCCTGTGGGAAACCATTACATGGACTCTCTACAACATCCTGACACAGCATTCTTGGTGCAAGAGAATTGTCTGTATTCTGTCAATGATGTTTTAAATAAATGCTGATTGGCTATTAGCCAGGTAGGAAGTATAGGAGGGAAAACCAGACAGGAAGTAGAGGTGGAGCAATGAGAACAGGAGTAGTCTGGGAAGAAGGAAGTTCCTCCGCAGTCCTGCCCAGACCACGGAAGAAGCAGGATGTGACCTGCCCCGCTGAGAAAGGTACTGAGCCATGTGGCTAACATAGATAAGAATAATGGGTTAATATAAGTTATAACAGCTAATAAGAAGCCTGAGCTAATGGGCCAATCAGTTTATAATCTTCTGGAGACCTCTGTGATTTTCTTTGAGGATAAACGGCTGCAGGAACTGGGAAGGACAGAAACCCCGATGAGCAGGCCCTCATGTTACACATTCTGAAGTTTCTTTCTTTTGACCTAATTACCTTATGTTCTGTACTTTTGATAACTTTGTTCTCTAGTATGGTAAGTGGATATTTTATGCTGAATCATCTAAATTATCTTCAGTGTTGTACTTTCACATGAATTTTAACATTATAATGTAGTAGCGGTTTCCCGTCAGGACTACCAGTCTGCAAATAATGTCATGAAGATTTATTATTAACCATGAAAGCTCGGCTTAGCTTAGATGTGTTCCTAACTAGTTCTTATAACTTTAAATTAACCCATATCTTTTAATCTATGTTCTTTCACATGGTTTGGTAACCTTTAGTCTGTACTGTCCATGCTGCTTCCTCTATGTCTGGCTGTGAACTGCCTTTTTTCTTCCCAGTACTCTCTTACTCTCTCTACCTATCTTTCTCACCCATCTATTGGCTGTTCAGCTTCTTACTACACAACCACAGCAATGCATCTCCACAGTATACAAATAACCCACAACATCATTAACAAATAGGCTGGAAATTTTTCATCTTTTTGAGATTAGGATATCAAAGTATCCAAATGTGAAGTCACCTTCCTCTCTAAACTAACCTAGTTGGAGTGTTATTTGAATATCGATGGTACCCCTCCCAGAGGCTTTCCAATTGTTTTAATGAAAATATTTGCACCAACATTTGTTCAAAAAAAATACTGAACTCAACTTTTGTTTTGTAAGTTATTTTCATTCATTCTTTTATCATTTTCTACTTCTACTGCCATTGCATTACTGCATTTCCTTTTGTGTTTCTGGATTTATCCAGCAAACTCTTCAACTATGCCTCTATAGATTGTCCTCTTCAATTTCTGTTGTTTTTGTTTTGTTTTTTCTTAATGTCATTTATTTTTTGAGATTGTTATATAACTGCATCATTACTCCTTCCATCTCTTCCCTATAAAACCTCCCATAAAACCCAATTTAATCCATTTTTATCACTTTATTTTTAATTGTTGATAAATATGCTTAAATCCATCCTGCTCAATCTCTATATAATATTTGTATAAATATGACTTCAGGTTTGACCATTAGGTATTAAAGTATAACCAATTGATTTCCCTTTTGCTAGAGAAAACTGCTCCTTATTTGTGTGAAAGTTAAACTGGAGATAATTGTAGATGATTCAGCATAAAAAGATGACTTACTATGCTGGGTGATGAAGTTCACAAAAGTAAAAAATTGGATGTAGGTAGGTCACAGTAAGAAACCTAAATATGCTTTATCAGGATATGGTATATCTCAGTACTGTTTACTTGCTTGTAGCTTTTTTGTGTTTTTTTGAATACTCCTGGGATTCCTCTTTGTCAACCAGCCTTGTTTAGCTTATGTTTAGGCAGACAAGTCAATAATACTTTATTGGTGTAGCTTCTGGGATTTCTACTAGACACGATCTCATAGAGAGCACCCAATTCCTCTGTTGCAGGATTTCCACCCACAGTTTCTAGTCAGTGATTTCTGAGCCTTAGCAGCAATGGAGTTATAGATGTATTAGCTGGGACTGGGTGCTCCAATGAGTAGTTTCCTCAATAAAGGCTGAGAACTAACCAATTTCATCTTATATATAGCTCTAAATGAAATACCTTCAAAGTGTGATCAGCTAGTATTACACTTATTATTAAGCTTTCTAAAGATTCCATCTTATCTACAGAAAAAAAAAAGGACAAGAAAGATTTTCCAAAGATTCTTGCTGTGCCTAAATTTTTATCTATTCACCTCCCCTCAAACCAGCTGCCCCAGGCATAGTATGTTCCTTTCTCCCACTTCCTAAATTAACTTCCTCCTTGATAGTACTTTCAGCTTTTTAAATCCAATTTATTTGCATAATTCTTCAGTATTCTTTATAACTCAGATTAAGTATCATATTTTTAAAGACTTTCTTATTGCCCTCTCCTACATCCCCAGTCCTGGTTTTTCTGGTTCTGTTAAGATAAAATGCAAACTAATACATTATAATTAAAACATTAAATTTATCTGTAAATTTTCTTTCTTGAATACATTCTGAAACTTTGTGGATACAGACCATTGCATTAGTTTTAGGCAAAACTCTTATCACAGTATCTGGTGATATAACTATCTGAAACTTTTAAATAAAGAGTTAGCAATGAAATGAGTAAATGATAAGTCAAAAATGATAATACACACACCATTTATAATTCATAGATAGACTATAATAATTGATTGACATCATTTAAAAATAAACTTCAAGATGCTAATTAAGATTTTATCTATAATTACAATACATTTTATCACTTCTTTCCTTTTCAAGGTCTTTCATTGTAACAGATTGAGTATATATCAATGCAAACAGATCCACATATCTTTAGTGATATGTGAGCACATCTATTTATGTTAAATTGAAAGAAATGACCTTAACATTTCAACAGCATCTGAATATCTGCTTTATTTTGGAAGTTAAATGTCTTGTCTTTCAAACTATTCTTTTGAATGAAAATCTTAGTTTTCCACCTAGAAATGTGTTTACTTTGAATAGTTGCTTAAATTTATTCATATATTTTTCTCTTATAACTAAAAAATTTTGTTTTCTGGTAGCTATTTTTATAATAATTCTATATATTTAAAATTATAAGATAATTACATATTCTCCCTGTTATTCATTGATAGAGTGCTTTGGTAATAAACTCGTTTTATTTTTTTGTGCACAATATTAGTTCATGGAAGCAGAGTTCAGATGGATATGTTTGTTCACCAGTTCCAGAAACTTCTGTAGAATCTTTAGGATATTCCAAAAATAAGTTTATGCCCTCTGAAAATCTAATTTACAGCCAATTAACTGGCCACATTTTTTATTGTTGATTTTTATTGAGCTCTACATTTTTCTCTGCTCCCCTTCCTACCTCCCTCTCCCTTTCAACCCTCTCACAAGGTCCCTATGCTCCGAATTTACTCAGGAGTTCTTGCCTTTTTCTACTTCCCATGTAGATTAGATCTATATATGTCACTCTTGGGTCCTCATTGTTGTCTAGGCTATCTAGAATTGTGATTTGTAGGCTGGTCTTCTTTGCTTTATGTTTCAAAACCACTTATGAGTGAGTACATGTGATAATTGTCTCACTGGGTCTGGGTTACCTCACTCAGAATGATGTTTTCTAGCTCTATCCATTTGCTTGCAAAATTCAAGATGTTATTTTTTTCTGCTGTGTAGTACTCCATTGTGTAAATGTACTACATTTTCCTTATCCATTCTTTGGTCAAGGGGCATTTAGGTTGTTTCCTGGTTCTGGCTATGACAAATAATGCTGCTATGAACATAGTTGAGCACATGTCCTTGTGGCATGATTGAGCATCCTATGGATATATACCCAAAAGTGGTATTACTGGGTCTTGAGGAAGGTTGTTTCCTTATCTTCTGAGAAAGCACCACACTGATATCCAAAGGGGTTGTACCAACTTGCATTCCCACCAGAAATGCAGGAGTGTTCCCTTTTCCCCACAAGGTCTCCTACATAAGTTGTCATCAGTATTTTTGATCTTGGCCATTCTTACAGGTGTAAGATGGAATCTCAGAGCTGTTTTAATTTGCATTTCTCTGATGACTAAGGATGTTGAATAGTTCCTTAAGTGTCTTTTAGCCATTTTAGATTCTTCTGTTGAGAGTTCTCTGTTTAGGTCTGTACTCCACTTTTTATTGGATTATTTGTTGTTTTAATGATAAATTATTGAGTTCTTTGTATATTTTGGAGATCAGACCTTTGTCTGATGTGGGGTTAGTGAAGATCTTTTCCCATTCTGTAGGCTTTCATTTTGTCTTGTTGATAAAACAGTATTCTTATGAGACTACAGACAATCTTACTCAACACTATTGTTCAACAGAGATAGAAATATCGGTAGAGACATGCTGCCTTCCTTAGTCATCTGTCTATCTTGAGTAAACAATTTTAAAAGAAGAAACTACAGGAAAGAACTGTGAACAATGGCTGTAACATCTTCCTCATTCCCAAGCCCCTTACCCCACCACTATAAAGGGTCATAGCCAACATTTTCCCCTATCAAACCACTAGATTTCCCATGAGAGAGGGGCTGCCCCTTGCTCTGTATGCTAATACACAGTATCATATGTTGAATGTCAGACTCCTGTCTATTTCAGTCTTCTGTATCTTTTAGCTGCTTTAGAAATCTGAACATTTTATACTCTGTTACTTGGTCTGAATTTTGTTATATGGCTCTACATACTTTTTGAGGAAATGCATATGTCAATAAAAACAATTTAAAAAATGCCTTGGTAGGAGATATTGACCATGTCATAAAAAAACATTACTTCATGTCATATAAGGTTATTTTAGTTGAAATTGAACGGACTTATTTCTTGAGATAGGGTCTTACTGCGAAACCCTAAACTCACTATGAACTGTGTAAATTAGGCAGGTCTTGAACTCACAGAGATCTGCTTGTTTCTGCTTCCATGTGTTGGGATTAAAGGCAAGAGCTGCCATGGTTCGTCTGAAGTAACAGATATTTTATATACATGCAAACATATAACTCTAAAGAATAAAAAGTGCAGGCAAAAGTGTACATGACTCATGGAAGATGATATAAAGTGTGTGTGTGTGTGTGTGTGTGTGTGTGTGTGTGTGTGTGTGCAGTATAACTGAAGAAAAAGGTAATTTGTAGTAAAAGTGTAAAACCCTAATTGAAGCATCAAAGGTTCAGCATGATCATTCTTATTGTACAAGGCTGCTGAGATGGATATAGTTTGTGACTAGATAGGTGAATGGCAAAATGCCTTCCTTAATCTATCTATGTATATATTTATTGATGATCTCATTACAATAAAGTGATGTATTTAATTGGAAACCAGACTTTGTTTCAGCATCCTTATTTATTTGATAATGAACACTACTAGTTCAATAAAGTAATTCCTATGTAGGTCACTCATTTATGAATAGTGCCTTTTACTCCAAATACTTTATACTTTAATGAAAATTAGAAAGACTAAAGGTTGGGAAAGAAGGGAAGGAGGGAGGGAGAGAGGAAGGGAGAGAGAGAGTGAGGGAAGGAGGGAGAAAGAAAGAGGCTAAGATTAGGTCAATGATTTACCCAACCATGTGAATCCTCTAAACTGTTTCCTTGAATTGCATTGATTGAGGTATACAACATTCAGAGATTCATTTCAGCATTTTCTGCATACAATTTTACTGTATGACTATGTATTTGTAAGGAGTAATTTGAAAAATATAAAGAATGACCAGTTGTTTTTAATTTTATATATAATGGTTGTTGATAATCACTTTCTCCTCATCAATGGTATCTTAGTGCAATTACTCTCAAGTCCTTCTTGAAAATGCACATCAAATCATTTACTTAAGGATGGAGATGAGAAAGCAGGGTGGTAGTGCTGTGTGCAGAGGCAGGCAGATCTCTGTGAATTCTAGACCAACATCGTCTACAGAGTGGGTTCCAGGACAGGCTCCAAAGCTACACAGAGAAATTCTGTTTTGATAGATAGATGATAGATAGATAGAGAGATAGAAAGATAGATAATAGATAAAATTTAAAAAGAAAATAATGGAGATGAGGAATAAAATTAGGTTTGGTGAAGTTATTTTTATTTTTAATTTTTTTCATATTGTTTTATTTTTTCATTCAAAAAAATTTACATTTCCTCCCCTCCTCCCAGTCTCCTCCACTCCCCCAACCCCTACTCCCTCCCCCTGCTTCTTTAAAAAGAGGGCATGGTACCCTGTCCTGTAGGAAGTCCAAGGCCCTCCCCCCTCCATCCTGGCCTAGGAAGGTGTGCATCCAAATAGACTAGGTTCCCAAAAAGATAATACATGCAGAAGAGATAGGTCCTAGTGTCATTATTGATGGCTTCTCAGTCTGCCCCCATTGGCAGCCACATTTAGAGAGTCTGGTTTCATCATATGCTTGTTCAGTCCCGGTCCAGCTGGATTTGGTTAGCTCCCATTAGTTCAGGCACCCTGTCTCAATGGGTGGACCAGCTCTTCACGGTCCTAACTTCCTTGCTCATCTTCTCCCACCTTCTGCTCTTCAACTGGACCTTGGGAGCTCAGTCCATTGCTCTGATGTGAATGTGGGTCTCTGTCTCTATCTCCATCCATAGGACGAAATTTCTATGGTGATGATCAAGATAGTCATCAATGTGACTATGGGACAAGGCTAGATAAGGCACCTTTTCCTCTGCTGCCCAAGTACCTAGCTGGGGACATCCCC
>PVIU01022025.1:0-30281 GCA_004026605.1 Ondatra zibethicus | reverse complement strand
GGAAACACACAAACTCTTCAACCCTAAAAAAAATAACCGCAGTTAATAACCTCTGGTCATTAATATCACTTAATATCAATGGACTCAATTCACCTATAAAAAGGCACAGGTTAAGAGAATGGATACGAAAACAGGATCCAACATTCTGTTGTTTACAAGAAACACACCTCAACCACAAAGACAGACATTATCTCAGAATAAAGGGTTGGGAAAAGGTTATTCAATCAAACGGCCCTAAGAAACAAGCAGGTGTGGCTATATTAATATCAAACAAAATCGACTTCAAACTAAAATCAATCAGAAGAGATGGAGATGGAGATTTTATACTCTTAAATGGAATAATCCATCAGAATCAAGTCTCAATCCTGAATGTATATGTCCCTAATATAAAAACATCCACATATGTAAAGGAAATATTACTAGAACTCAAAGCACACATCAAACCCCACACACTAATAGTAGGAGATTTCAACACTCCTCTCTCACCAATGGACATGTCAACCTGACAGAAACTTGACAGAGAAATAGGAGAACTAACAGATGTAATAAATCAAATGGACTTAATAGACATCTATAGAACATTCCACTCAAACAGGAAAGAATATACCTTGTTCTCAGCATCTCATGGAATCATCTCGAAAATTGATCACATACTCGGTAACAAAGCAAACATCCACAGATACAAAAAAAATGGAGTAACCACCTGTGTCTTATCTGATCATGATGGAGTAAAGTTAAAATTTAAAAAAAAATTTCACCCCCAGAAGGCCTACAAACTCATGGAAACTGAACAGTCAACTACTGAACCACTCCTGGATCAAGGAAGAAATAAAGAAAGAAATTAACGTCTTCCTTGAACAAAAATAAAGACACAACATACTCCAACCTATGGGACACTATGAAAGCAGTGCTAAGAGGGAAGTTCATAGCACTTACTGCCCACATAAAGAAAACGGAGAAAGAACACATTAGAGACTTAACAGCACACCTGAAAGCTCTAGAAAAAGAAGATGAGACTCACCCAGGAGGAGTAGAAGACTGGAAATAGTCAAACTGAGGGCTGAAATCAACAAAATAGAGACACAGAAAACAATCCAAAGAATCAATGAAAAAAAGAGCTGATTCCTTGAGAAAATCAACAAGATTGACAAACCCCTATCCAAACTAATCAAAAGGTGGAGAGAGAACACTCATATTACCAAGATCAGGAATGAAAAGGGGGACATAACAAGAGACACTGAGGACATTCAGAGAATCATTAGGTCCTACTACAAAAGCCTGTATGCCACAAAATTGGAAAATGTAAAAGAAATGGACAGTTTTTTAGATAAATACCATATACCGAAATTAAATCAAGACCAGGTGAACAGTTTAAATAGACCTATAAGTCGCAAGGAAATAGAAGCTGTCATCAAAAACATCCCCAAAGAAATAAAAGCCCAGGACCAGATGGTTTTCATGCAGAATTCTACCAAAACTTCCAAGAAGAGCTAATACCTATACTCCTTAAGGTGTTTAGCATAATAGAAACAGAAGGGTCATTGCCAAACTCTTTTTATGAAGCTACAGTTATCCTGATACCAAAACCGCACAAAGATGCAACCATGAAAGAGAATTACAGACCAATCTCACTCATGAACATCGATGCAAAAATTCTCAATAAAATACTGGCAAACAGAATCCAAGAACACATCAAAAAAATCATCCATTATGATCAAGTATGCTTCATCCCAGAGATGCAGGGCTGGTTCAACATACGGAAAATCTATCAATGTAATCCATCATATAAATAAACTGAAAGAAAAAAAATCATATGATCATTTGATTAGATGCTGAAAAAGCATTTGACAAAATTCAACACCCCTTTATGATAAATGTCTTGAAGAGATTAGGGGCACAAGGTTCATATCTAAATATAATAAAAGCAATATATAGCAAGCCGACAGCTATCATCAACTTACATGGAGAGAAACTCAAAGCAATTCCACTAAATCAGGAAAAAGACAGGGCTGTCCACTCTCCCCATATCTCTTTAATATAGTGCTTGAAGTTCTACCAATAGCTATAAGACAGAATAAGGAGATAATGGGGATTCAAATTGGAAAGGAAGAAGTCAAACTTTTGTTATTTGCAGATGATATGATAGTGTACATAAATGACCCCAAAACTCTACTAAAGAACTTCTAAAGCTGATAAATACCTTCAGTGATGTGGCAGGATACAAGATCAACTCAAAAAAATCAGAAGCCCTCCTATACACAAAGGATAAAGAAACCGAGAGGGAAATCAGAGAAACATCACCTGTCACAATAGCCACAAATAGCATAAAGTATCTTGGGGTAACACTAAGCAAGGAAGTGAAAGATCTATTTGACAGGAACTTGAAGACCTTGAAGAAAGACATCGAGGTGGACACCAGAAAATGGAAGGATCTCCCATGGTCCTGGATTGGTAGGATCAATATAGTAAAAATGGCAGTTCTATCAAAGGCAATCTATACATTCAATGCAATCCCCATCAAAATTCCAACAAAATTCTTCACAGACCTTGAAAGAACAATAACTAAGTTTATATGGAAAAACAAAGGCCCAGGATAGCCAAAACAATACTATACAATAAAGGAACTGCAGGAGGCATTACCATCCCTGACTTCAAACTCTATTACATAGCTACAGTAATAAAAACAGCTTGATATTGGCATAAAAACAGAGACGTTGACCAATGGAATCGAATCGAAGACCCAGATATTAATCCACAAAACTATGAACACCTCATATTTGACAAAGAAGCTAAAAATATACAATGGAAAAATGAAAGCATCTTTAACAAATGGTGCTGGCATAACTGGATGTCAACCTGTAGGAGAATGAAAATAGATCCTTATCTATCTCCATGCACAAAACTCAAATCCAAATGGATTAGAGACCTCAATATAAATCCGACAGCACTTAACCTGATAGAAGAGAAAGTGGGAAGTAGCCTGCAATGCATGGGCACAGGAGACCACTTCCTATGTAAAACCCCAGTGGCACAGACAATAAGAGCAACAATGAATAAATGGGACCTCCTGAAACTGAGAAGCTTCTGTAAAACAAAGGACACTGTCATTAAGACAAAAAGGCATCCTACTGAATGGGAGAAGATCTTCACTAACCCCACAGCGGACAAAGGTCTGATCTCCAAACTGTACAAAGAACTCAAGAAACTAGACATTAAAATTCTAAATTACCCAATTAAAAAAAGGGGTAATGATCTGAACAGAATTCTCAACAGAAGAAGTTCGAATGGCCAAAAGATATCTAAGGTCATGCTCAACTTCCTTAGCGATCAGGGAAATGCAAATCAAAACAACTTTGAGATACCATCTTACACCTGTCAGAATGGCTAAAATCAAAAACACCAAGGAGAGCCTATGCTGGAGAAGATGTGGTGTAACAGGAACACTCATCCATTGCTGGTGGGAATGCAAACTTGTGCACCCTCTTTGGAAATCAGTGTGGAGGTTTCTCAGGAAATTGGGAATCAACCTACCTCAGGATACAGCAATACCACTCTTGCGAATATTCCCAAGAGATGCCCAATCATACTACAGAAGCATTTGTGCAACTATATTCATAGCAGCATTATTTGTAGTAGCCAGAACCTGGAAACAACCGAGGTGCCCCTCAATGGAAGAATGGATCAAGAAAGTGTGGAATATATACACATTAGAGTCCTATTCAATGGTAAAAAACAATGACATCTTGAATTTTGCATGCAAATGAATGGAAATAGAAAACGCTATCCTGAGTGAGGTAACCCAATCCCAAAAAGACGATTATGGTATGTACTCATTAGTGAACCCTAGCCATAAAACAAAGGACACTATGCTTATAGCTCACAAGCCCAGAGAAGCCAAATAGCAAGGTGAACCCAAAGAAAATCATATATAGATCCTCTTGGAAACTGGAAGCAAACAAGATTACCAGGCAAAAGTTGGGTATATGGGGGTGGGGAGAGAGGTGGGTGTAGGTGTAGTTATAGATACATGTATCTATAACTATATAACTATATAACTATATAACTATATAACTATATAACTATATAACTATATAACTATATAACTATATATATATATATATATATATATATATATATATATATATACAGATAACCCCAGAAGAAACATTTTTAAGGTAACCTACTACATTTTAATAACTTTAGAGATGCTTCCATTTGAAATACAATGGAAAGATCCCCTGTACTCTGTGACATATTTTAGAGCTGTAGCATAATATTACACAATATACTGACAAGGAAGACACAGTCATTTCCATCCCCCACTTGGCTTCCAACTTACCTTCTAAATATTCTCTGGAAACTCCTAAGTCCTTCTCCATTTCTAAGCTTGTTGTTCCAAGAACACTAGTGGAATAATCTAAAATGTAATCATTGAGGATTGACCATTTATACTTAGTGTAATTCTGTGAAAGTTCATTGAGATTTCATCCTATATCAATAGCCTCTCGTAGTAGTCTATGATGTTAAAGATAGAAAGTTACACTCTATTTAATCATTAAACCATTGAATAATATTGCAATATTTTCAGATTTGGATCATTACATGTAAAATATTTTAATATTTGTATACACAAATATATCTGCAATTCTTTATATTTCTTCAGAATAAATTTCCAGTTGATTTTTAATTGTTAAAAAGCAAAACAAATCTCCTTTAAAATTGCTATGATCTTTTACTTCATTATCACTATTCTGGAAAAGGAAACAAACTTTTCTATTTTCTTCATTAGCATAATTCAGCATATTAAATACTATATTTTAAGGATCTGTTGTTCATCTACTATATTTAAATGAGTCTGCTTACATAAAAACAATAAATTTATGATAGTCAGATGATTAATTGAACAAGCACAGTCACTTATGAAAATAGTTATAAATATTCCAAGTCATATAATATCCTCAAATTTTAAAATAACATTTAGTACAGCAATTTATGCATTTTCATTCACACATAGTGATAGAATAAAATATCAGGGTAAATAATAGACCAGTAAACAGTGACTAAAACATTCCATCAGAATCCACTGTTGGGGGGGAGCACGAGGAGGGGAGGGAGGGAGAAAAATAGAATCCCCTGTTCAAGTCTAATTTAATTGAGTTTCAAGCACTTTTCTACAAAATAAATTTTTGCATGTAAAAAGTTGGGCCCAATTTCTTTTATAGAAAATGAGATGATTGCCATTAATGTAAATTACTTTATTCACCAATTTTACATTCCAGAAATTTTGCTGATTTCTAATATTAGAAGTCCTATATTATAATTGAAACTTTTCTTCCGGATAACTGTTTTATTTTGATTACATCATTTGAGGAGTAAGAATGCAGCTCACAAGGAATCACACTTTTCATTATATGGATTTAAATATATCTTTTTAGTTAACTACAGACAGCAGTGAATAATTGCAATGAATATTGATTTTACTGAGAAGAATGTTTGCCAATGTTTTCATTAGATTTTTACCCCATGAGACACTTTAATAAAATTTTCATGGTTCAGATTTGTGTTTCAAAATTGTAACTGACAATATCACTATTACTTAAATAACAAGAAATATGGAAATGCTAAAGGAAGTTATTTATATTTATAACACACTCAGTATTATTTTCTTTTATAAATGTTTGATTGACTGGTCTGGCTTTCTAAAGCCTACGCTTTGTCTGGAGTTGCCGCTGGTGCTGGATCCTCTGTCTTCTGACCTTTATCTCTAAGATCACAGTGAAACCTCCCTGAACAGCAGGAAATAAAGCCACTTTTCACTCAAATATACATTAGTTTCAAGCATGCTTTCTTGGTAAAAGTTGTGTAGGCATTAAATAAAGAGAGCTGAATAGGTGACCTCTTAGCTCCCAGAATGCTTTGGTAAGGTACAGTTTGGGGCTAAAAGCCTCGGGGTACATTGACATTTCACCTTGGGACTTCCAAGCTTATTTTATAACTAATATTTCTTTAAATATCATTTATTTCACAGAAATTCACGAATGTTTAACAAATAAATTTTCAAAGTAATGATTGGTGATGTAAATTTAATGATAAAATAACCCATTAAGATTGTTGTTGCAACTCTCATATTCTTCTAAAATATTTGAAATACATCTACAGATTATGTAAAATCTCCAAAATTTCTAAGAAAAAAATATCTTTTTTCTTAAATGAAATTTTCTTTATTTAGTCAAGTCATTATTTCTTTAAAGTTAAAGTTAAAATCTTCCAGCTTTGGCACTGAAGCTTTCTTTCGGCAGTGGTCAGTGGTTGATATGGGTATCTAAAACTCTTCAAAATTCTGAGAATAAGCCACTAATGACTGTTTGGCACTATGTAATAAATATGCATTATATACATATTATATATATATGTTTATATACATACATACATACACCTCTCCTATATGCCACCCAAGGCTCTGGTAACATCATAGAGGGAGTGGAAACAATAGAACTGGAGGATGGGAGAGTTTGTGATAAAATGTTTTGTGAGCATGACATAGTAGATACTTTCATGACATCAATGCAGCTGTGGTTATACACACAAGATCTACACGTGTTTAACCAGACTATATTCCATTAGACAGCACTAATTGGATTCAGGAGTTACTGAAATCATTAGAGGACATAGCATATGAGAGGAAGATTTGTACAGACTGTGTATAACATTATAAGATGAATGAGAGGGGAGAGTTGCAGGTGGGTTTGACAAACATATATGCTTGTATATGTACGCAATGTTTTTAAAGAATAAGTAAAAACTAGTTTGAAGACATAAAAATGTGTAACATAGCAATTTATGATTTGAAATGAAATCACAGAATGCTGCCAAACTCCATTTCTCTATTTATGTGTTTGGCAGAGACAAGCTTCAACAAAAATACCGCTTACCAGGGTTGGGGCATGGGGATTAGAAAAATAGTAAAGAGAAAGAAGATGTAAGTGAAAATAATAAAACAGAAAACCTAGGCTAGTACCAGGGGGAGTTCCAGTGAGTACTGAAGTTGCCCATGTTTAATTTCCATTTGCTTAAAATACCCTGACCCAAAAGGTTGGAATAGGATAAAAACTTCATTAACACGATACAAGGAAATGAACACACTAGTTGAAGGTGGGGCTACATCCATAGTTAAACATTCTGTTTTTAGAGCAAGACAAGCAACACTTACACCAAAGACCAAAACATTCTGTAGACAAACAACTACCTGGGTGGAATCCATTGTTAACTCCTTATGGGAGTAGGAACTTAGTTGGATGCTTAGACTTTTGTTTTGAGTAGAAACAGATCTACTTCTCTATTCCTGAAATACAGGGTCTGGATATTAGCCACACCTGTTGCCAATAACCTTAAGAGCAGAATTCTCTGATCTAAATCGAGGTGGGACCTTTGTTTGAGGTAGAAACAGAAATAACCTTAAAGGAACAGAAGTAAGTTCCAACTCTTTGATTTTTGGTCAGCACGGAATGGCAACTTTGAGCAAGCTGAAACTCTCTGACCTTCAGACAAGGTTCAAATAGGCTCACATTTTGGAGCCTCCACGTGTGCTCAGTTCACTTACTGATGTAGGAAAGAGCTTACAACTGATGAAGCATTTTCATCCTTAGCTGGACTTCCTGCAACACAGCTACAATGGGGCAGGATTGAGCTGTGATCCTCAGATGAACCACTAATGGGAAGCATGCCAGGTGTCTCGTTACCCAGAGAAGTTTAATGAAATGTATCAGCACCTGCAGCTTCCATCTGCAGAGCACATTTCATTCTACCCCAGAGCCCTCCTGGAGAAGAGTGCTGGAACTCACATATGCTGACCTGTCCGACCACTGCAGTTTCACTGATGCTCTTTTAGGGTTATCCACACTAGCAACACAGAAGATGCTAAGAATTCCTATATGTTATGCATCTTCATTCTGCATCATTATTGTGCAACAGAAATTGGGCAATAGTTGCTCAAATTCCAAAAATAATTTTGTGTTCACAAAACCCCCAGAATCACAATATTTCAACAGAGGAAAAGTTTAAATACTTTTAAACCAAAGTACAACCTAGTTCGTATTTGATGAAAAATATTTAATCATGTTCTGTGAGGAAAATGTAACAGACATAAGTAGAGCAGACCTTGTATTATTTGGCTCAACAATGATGAAGGTTCACAGCTGTGTCTCTTACAGGAAATGACACTCTGAGGCTGGCAATAACCTTGCACTAAACGCTACCAATTTTTAGGAGGCTTATGGATCACAATTACTAAGAAGTGAACCAGTACAAAAACAGTCTAAAAGTTTGTTCAAGCTTCAGAGTTCCCTGGAAGATCAAAACCTTCACAGACTTTCAGACTATAAATAAAATATTTCTACTCAACTATGCTTTCTTCATTACTTTATTTTTTTCTGCAATTGTTACCCAATGAAACCTCACTATGAAATTTTCCAAGTCACTATTCTTCTTTTGCCAGAATGAATAGCTACCTCTTCATTATTATAAAAACATAAACTGTTTATTTTCAAAAACAATAACCTTGACTAAGAGACTTGACAGATGTCAAAATAAAAATAGATTCATGTTGTGGTACTGTGTATTTGGATTTATACCATAACTCTTGTCTTATTTAATCACCAATACCATATCCTGTCTATCAAACCCAAAAGGAGATATCTTTCCACAGAGATTACTCTTATCTGAGTAAATTGATGGACACATGGTTTATCTGTGCTTTAGTGTATGTTAGAGGAAAGCTATTGATCAATGAGAGATTACTTTAGAATCTGTTCTGTTAGCGGAAGTGAAAGTGGATCATGTATCTTTAAGACAGTGTGTTTCTTAGAAACTTTTACAAATCAAGGCAAGTCTTCAACTAATTTTTACCAACTTAATTAAAACTTAATCATGTGCTTATTTCTTTATTCCTCAAATACTTTCTACAGCTATTCAGTATTATTTCCAAAAAACTTTCAACAGTTTATCATCACAAGATATCTCCTAATACTTGAATTAAGAACCTATTCATAGATTTAATTTTTAAAAACACCATGTTCATGATATTAACTGTCTTACTACTAATAATATTGCAGTTTTATAATGTGCAAACATAATTAATGTCCTATGTTTGAATTGCTTTTATGACTTAGAGTATCTTCCTGAAACAACAGCCTAAATTTAATCAATGCTGAAACTTTGACAAGTCTGATTATAGTTATCAATAATTAACTTGTAAGAGCTACAACTATGCATTATTTTTGTATTTATGTATCTCCAAATATTTAGTAGTGTACAGGCAAGCAAAGTGTCCAAGTATGTGATGAAGTAGAATTTATTTTTGTGTTGAATATATGTTAATAATCAAACATTTGGGTAAGATATTTGAATATTCATTATAGTTTTAATGTAAAAATTTACCAGGTGGTATTTCTTAATAACTTACTTTGATCATGCTCTAGATTGCATGAAAAGACAAATATTGTTCTTAAATTAAAGGTGTAAAATAAACACTGAAGTACTAATGACAAAATTTCCTAGGTGCCACATTTTAAATCATAACCCATTGTTTTATTTAAGTATTGTGTCAAACAGTGACTCCCGTGTATGAAGCTTCATCCTGTTCATGAAGCATCCAGTCTATGGTGTTGCTCATAAAAGAGTGACCAACAACTGGTCAAAATGCAGAGGAGAAGTTACTAGAAGATCATAATGCCTGCTGCTAGATAGTTTCACTTTGATATGAGAGAAAAATTGTGCCCATTAAATCTGAACAATTGGGTGCATGAACAAGACCTGCATCATAACAAGACCAATTGACATGACAATCTCATGGTAGTAAATGAGGATACACATGACTGAGATTTGGGAAGTTAAGGTAAGATTTTAAATTTAATTTGTTTATTGAGTAATATATTTATAAAGGTTTATGAAGTACCACAGTAGAAAATAGATGCCCCATCATTGCGGCCATAAAATTCTTTTTCTTATTGTCATTTAAAGAATTTATCACTTTACCTTAAGCAACATCAGAAAGATGAGTTTTTATTTTTCTATTTCCTTACCAAATGTAATATTTTATTTAATTTTAGATCCATTTTCGAGAGAAAAATTCTGTGACTTTTTTTATTTTAATTCCCATTTCTTCATGATAAACAAATCTTCAAGTTCATTTCAGCCATCTGTATATTTTCACTGTGAAGTATCCTTCAACTGTTCTTCACATTATTCCTATTTTTACTTTGTCATTTAGTAGGAAAGGTTAATAACATATTGTAGATATAACTATTACATGTTTTATACATGTTTATGTTGGTATATCCACTAATTTTCTATCTGCTATTTATTTATTTATTTCTAGATAAAAATACTATACTATCTTCAAAAGATACTAGGCCTTACTATAAAAACACTTTCTGATCCATTGTGTTGATTTGAGTAGCATAGTCCCCCATAGACTCATATATTTGAATGTTTGGTTCCCCAGATGGTAGATTGTTTAGAAAAGATTCAGAGGTGTGGCTTGTTTCATCAAGCATGTCACTAGGAGTGGCTATGGACTTTTCAAAACCCCGTAGGATTCCCAGTCTGGCTTTCTCTGACTCCCGGCTTTTGAATCAGATATAGGATTTCAGCAAATGTTCCAGTTTCAAATTGTCTGTCTGTGGTCAAATTCCCACCATAATAGTCACGGACTCAGTTTACCAAACTGTAATCAAACCCTCAGTTAACTGTTTTCTTTTGTAAGTTACCTTGGTCATAGTATCATATCATAGAATAGTAATTTCTATTCCATGTTTTGCTGTTCTATTTACAATAGACTGACTATGAAAGCTGTCTAGCTGTCCATCAATGGGTGAATAGATATAGAAAATGTGCTATATTTATACAATTTGAAATAAAAAATTATTAAATTCATCAGCAAGTGGATATAAGTTGCAACATTTGTTCCGAATGAGAATACTCAGACTGAAACAGAGACGTGTCACATGTTTAGGCTTATTTGAGGATGTAAGCTTTCAATCATTAGATGTGTCTGTCTCATTTGGAATACCTACATAAGTCAGAAAATTAGTAAAAACAGATGGAGGAATGACTTTCAAGGGAAAGAAGTAAATACAATGATACAAAGAGGTAAGTGAATAATAGAAGAGAAAGGATTAAATAAAGTGGGTGTTTGGAGAGTAAGGTAGAAGAGGGAATGTGGGAGGAATAACTAACACAAAAGACATTATGGAAAAGTCTTATGAAAAACACTTGCTGTGGAAGCTCCCTAAAATGCATAATTACAATACACAAATAGACTTCAGGCAAGACTGTTTCTACAGTTCACTACAGGAAAACAAAGAAGACCAAAGTAGTGATTTATCTCTGTTGGAATTGTTTGCCAGTGAGAACCCATTAGCCTCCAAACATTATAGGATATTGCCATTACTCATGTTTATGCCTAAAAATTTAATGATAATAACCATATTGATAATGATAATTGCATGCCTTATTTGTAAATATGAAGAAATCAGACTTGTATTGACCCAGAAGCTTCAAGTCTCCTGGCTCAATGATTTTTAAAGTACTTGAAGCACCACACATGTTACCAAAAGTGCAAAGTAATCTTCAATCTCTCCAGGTATGAATTCTGTAAGATATAGTAACAACCTGCCTGAAAGATATGCTTATGTATTAATGGAATGAATATTGTGTAAGTACCCAGACACTTTCAAGGCTTGCTTCACGAAATGTAACGCAAACTTTGCAGTTCTTGGAATGATGAACCTATGACTGGACAAGTCTTTCAACCTAGTAAGAATCTAGATAATGAATATTGTATTAAACTGACCTACCACAGCTTTCAGTTATATTCATAGATTAGTGGATCCCTCAAAACTCATTAGACAAACTTCTAACTGCAGTAGATGAAAACAGAGGACGATAACTGGTCAAAATGTATAGAATAAGTTAATGAGGAATTCTCAATGCTATATCTGTATCACACATGCCTATTCCGAAGACTAGGGGATCGTTGAGGAAGAGCGAGAAGAAAGATTGTAGAATGATGAATGATAAATATAAGAAATTTGTCATCTGGACAAAATTGCATACTTTATGAATATGAAAAACTTTTATTGGTTATGAAAGCATATACATGATCAGGCCAGTCAGCATGGAGAAGTGTGGTAGGCATATAGTTCCATCCTTACCTAATGAGATTTTAGTAATGATTGTTAGCTATCAGGAGGAGGAGGGTTTCTTTTTTAAGGGTGTGGTCCCTGTTAGGTTTAACATGCTCTAGTAGGTAAGAACACACTTTAGTATATAGGCAGCACTAAAAGAATTTCTGGGTTTAAAAATGCGCAAATAAAAACTGAATGGCTATAGATTATAGAGTAGATCTGGGAGGTAATGGAGGAAAGAGACATATATGGTGGAAATATCATGCATGTCATCCTCAAATAATGAATATTTTTTTAATTTAGTATGTTCAATCTATAGAACTATTTGTCATTTTTGCTTTCCTTTTCTGATATTTTGAAGTCAATACAGGTAAAATTACATGTAATATTACATGAAATTATTATCCAAATATTTTCTCTAGTTTCAAAGTTTCAGGTCTTACTGCTAGATATATGACTGGTTCTTGAGTTGGTGCTTTCTTTTTTCCTTTGATCTTTGTTGTTTGTTTGTTGTAATGAAGGGTATTTGTATCAAGTTTTCATCTTCTGCATAAGGATATGCATCTTCCTCCATACTGTCTGTTTTCAATGCCATCAAACTCCAACAGGTGGTTTTAATATCACTCTTATAAGAACTTACCAAGGTTAAGTTTGATCTATATTATGTCTCATTGAATTGTACATATGTTTTTATGACAATACCAAAGCCAACCACACAAATAGTGGGGAAATTTTGAAAGCATTGCAATCATAAATAGGTGTCTTCACTATGTTGACTTTTATTTGATATTATTATGCTCCAGGTTTTAATTTAAAAAAGATAAAGAACACATAAAAAAGCAAATACACAAAAAAGTAGGATGTATTGTAGATAACTATTTACTCTGTTTTAAAATGACTATCACCATTATAGATCAGGGATTGCTATGGCAACATACTGAACACTTTGCCTCAATATTCATTTCAAAGAAGTAAAACAATGTAGTGATATATAGAAGAAAGATAGAAGGAAGAGTAGAGGAGTGTCTCCAGAACCTCACCTGAGTTTTCACAGGGTTTGTTTCCATGTCTCCCTGGTGTATGTGGTCTTGGGAAATACTAGAGTATTTAGGAACTAGAAGATTAACTGACTCTGAGGATAGCAGGGTTTAGCTTTCATGAATTCTCATTTATCTTGGGATGGGAATACTGTAAGGTGAAGGTGATTCAGCAAGCAACATTAATACCTTTATTGAAACACACCAAGTTGATATTGTATGCTATGTTTGTATAGCACTGTCTTATCAGAAGTGAATATATTCTTCTTCATGCTTTCCAGGAAAGGTCATGCAATAGAAAATCAAGTGACTTCTATAATTTTTAATAATATTCTATACATAGAAACCCCCTAATAAATAAAAAAATAATAAAAAGAAAAACCCAAACGCACCAACAAATTGCTGCTAGAAAATGGGGAATATAGAGTAAAGCAGGGTACAACATCAGTCTTCAAAAATCACTATTCTTCTTATATACCAAAAGTAATTTTAAAAAATGCAATTCTAGACCAAAACTCAACTAAGGCTAAACAACTCTGCAATACATTTTGTTTTATTTTGTGTTTAGAGACAGCATTTCTTTGTGTATCCTTGACTCTCTTGCACCTAGATCTGTAGTCCAGGCTAGCCTAAAACTCACAGAGATCTGCCTACCCCTGCCTCCAGAGTGCTAAGATTAAAGGTGTATGCCAGCACTGCCCAGTTTATAGTGCAATGCTTAAACACCAATCAGGAACACACACACACACACACACACACACACACACACACACACACACACACACACACAAAGCCTGCTCATATTCATGGATTAGAATTGCTGAAACTGCTAAAGTGTGATAATACCTGCATCTCCCAAAGGATTCTACAGATTCAGTGGGTTCACCAACAAAATGCCATACTTTACATAATAAGGAGAGAACAATTTAAAATTCATTCAGAATCACAAAAGGTCCTGAATATCTAAAGCAATCTTAGCCAAAAAAAAAAAAAGGGTGGATGGAAGCATTGGAAAATAGTATTTATCTTTTTAAATGAAGGGTTAGAGCTTTAGCAGCGCAGTTGTAAAGCCCTTGGTTAGAATGTGAAGAACACTGAGCTTCATCCTACTCAATGAAATAAAAAATAAGAAATATATAAATGTGCTACCATTACCATATCTTTCTTTTTTGTAATTGAGTAGCAGGCTAAAAACATGAGCTTAAAGACTTTGTAAAATATGAAGGAAACATTACACACAACATGGTTAAGTATATGAGTCATCTGTTAAATATGAGTGACATATAAAAGAATATATGTTAATATAACTCTTGATATTAAGAATATGCACACATACTTAAATAGTTGTGTAGATAATAATAAATTTGAATCTAATATAAAGGTTTTTCTATGAATTCTATCTTATGTGAATTACTAAAGAATGGCTGGAGAAAAGTCTCCGCAGTTAAGATCACTTTTTCTAAAAGAGATCATGTGTCAACCCTCCTATAAAAGTCAGGAATATCTGCAAATGTCTGTCATACTAGCCATGGAGCAGGCAGAGAAAGGAAGATCCCTGGGGCTTGATAGCTTCCAGGCAAGCTATAATGTGAGTGTCAGATTTAAGAGGAAAAAGAAGTCTAAGAAAAATATACAGTGAGTAATGGACGTGCACTGGAAGATATTACAAGCTGGCAATGGTATACACACACACACACACACACACACATTAGCATACATAACTAAAAAAGAAATTAAGGAAAATTACCATAGCTAAAACATAATGTTTTAATAAACTGAATTTTATCAGAACTTTCTGTTCCTACCATCCCAAACAGTACAAGTCTCGCTTCTTTTATTGAGAAGTGTAACCATGCTTGAAACAAAAGAAAAATTCACAATATAAAGAAGAAAATTTTAAATGATATAAACAGTAAAATGATGAACAATTTTATCACAAGATCAATGAAACTTTATCAGCAAACCATTGAACACAAAAGTAATGCTCAGTCATGTATATAGATATATGAAAACTTAAGTTATAATACTTAAATTTTGAGAAATTAGTATATTTTTATCTTTCAGAAGATGAATTAACTAATATATATGATTTGAAATTATATGATAAGAAAAACATATTGTAAACCCATTCTTTCAGTAGACACAGATAGAAATACACAATCAAATTTTAAATATTGTTAACCTGAGTCTTGTTCAGATGGGCAATTACACAGTGATTTTCAGTGAATGTTTCATTGTCTGTACTGTCATCATAAGTTTCCTTCCACTCTGCTCATATTCACAAGTTCTCAAGAGAAGTGGGTTGGTTTTTTCTTTCTCCTCCTTTGCTTTTTCTCTATTTGTTGCATTACATTAAATTTTGGTTAATGTACAGTTAGCATTTGACACCTACCTGTATAGTATGGTATTTTCGTGGTGAGTGTGTTTTGTTTGTTTAGGTTTTGTTTTAGTTTTGACATTCATTAAGCTTTGTAAATCTGTGCTTTGATTTCTAATACCAAGTTGAAGATATTTTAAGTTGCTTCTAGTAGCTTTTTTTCAGTTATCTTCTTTTACTGTTACAGAGAAATTATATCTTATGTAGTTGAATTACAGACTGCAGTTTTGTTCATGACTTTTACATGACCATACATTTCCTAAAAGTTCGATCTTATGCCTCTGGTGTAATAGAAATCTTATGAGTTGGGTCAAAAGAGTAAGTCTAATGGATGGTGTTACTTGAAGATGATATTAGGATTTCATCACTATTTTCCCTTTGTTTTTCAGTTATTAATTATGTTTAGCAGCACACCCACCATCATGTACTTATTTTATGCTGTAATGTTCAGCCTTACATCCAAATGCAATGATTCCAAATGATCATGGATTAAATTCTGAAGCCATGATATAAAATGAAACTTTTCTTCTTAAGAGGGATATTTGGGGCTGGAAACATGGCTCAGTTGGCAACCTGCTTGTCAATGATGCAAAAAGCCCTGGGTGTGGTATCTAGCATCACATCAAATTACTATGGTTCCTGCTTTGTTCTTCATGTTCTACTCAGGCAGCTTTCCTATACCACCAAGATCACATGTCAGGAATAGCATCTCTTTCAGTGGCATGGACCTGCCTATATTAATTAATAATGAAGAAAATGCCAACATACTTCATTACAAGCAGCTAAATGGAGGCATTTTCTTAATTGAGATTCCCTTTCTCTCTTGTGTCAGACTGACAAAATACTAACCATGACAACCTGTTTAAAACAAAAGCTATTTTTCCTCAGTATTTTGTCACAATATTATAAGATTGATTTTATGGAGAAATTGTGTATTCTGGGGAAAGGGATAATGTATATGTGCATATATATGTGTCTGTCAGCACATTTCATTGCTTTGAACTTTCAGGATAGTCTATTGAAAAACTGTGATAGCAAGTTTTGATGTCAATTTGACACAAGCTAGAGTCATTTTGGAAGATGAACCTCAATCAAGAAAATGACCACACCATATTGACCTGGGAAGATTTATGTGGGACATTTTCTTTCTTTCCTTCCTTCCTTCCTTCCTTCCTTCCTTCCTTCCTTCCTTCCTTCCTTCGTCCCTTCCTTCCTTCCTTTTCTCTATTTCTTCTTTCCTTTCTTCTTTCCTTTGATATTTTATGACATTTTTATTGTTTAAAACAAATTTTAAATTTAAATATATTTGTTCATATTCCTTCCCTCCCCCAAGTCCTTCCAGATCCCCTCCTCTTCCTTACCCACCGAACTTTAAGTTTATTCAAACAGAAACAAAAAAGCAATACAACAACAAGCCCTCCTTAAATCAATAAAACATAGCTACACCTAACATGAAATCAAACAAACTCACAAAATCCACCAAACTGTTACAAAATAAAACCATATAATAAAACAGTAGAGTCCATTGTATGGTAGTCAACTACTCCTGATCATGATTCCTTTCCCAGAGTTCTTGATATATCCAGTGTCACTCTATTGGAGAAAACTGATCTTTCCCTCCCCTATATGTTTAAATGACAATCCAGTTCTTAACCTTTAACTTAGTGGCTAGGTTTTCATTCATTCATTAATTCATTTTAAAAAATATATAACAAAGTAAAATAAAATAAGATGATTGAACAAAAACTACCACATCAAAGTTGGACAACACAAACCCAGATATTAATGGTTGATGTGGGAGGGTTCACACAGCTTTGGACAATGAAACCCCTGGGCTGGTAGTCCTTGGTGCAATAAGAAAGCAGGCTGAGAAAGTCATGAGGAGCAAGCCAGAAACCATTTCTCCACAGCCTCTTCATTATCTCCTACTACATCCAGTTTCTTACCCAGTGAGAGTTCCTTCAGTGACGGACCATTATGTGGAAGTCTAAGCCAAATAAACCCTTTCCTCCGAGCTTGCTTTTGGTGTTTGATCACAGCAATGGAAAACATATGAAAGGCAGACACACCTTCAAGCCTGAATTATTATTCTGTCATGTCTGATATACCAAGATTATTATATTCAGTCTTACCTAGTGATATGTTTAACCTCTAAAATATCTTTGTACTTTTTAAGGCAATTTCATTTTCTTGATGACACTTTTAACCTGACCTTACAGACTGTATACTGTGTCTATTCCATCCTTTTTGGTTTTTCACATTTTTTTAAAGTATTTCTCTATCCTGACAATCACTGATATATGTGAGTCTGGCTCTGGTTCTGACTTGCTCTCTTCCATCTATTTTCTGCATGTTAGTGTGTCTTGTACATTTTTCTTGTTAGCAGGTCACGGTTCCTGAGAAAAAGAAGCTCCTGTCTAGAGGCCTAAAGTGCAGCAAAATGGCATGGAGCAAGAGGAAGCATCCTCTAGCCCTGTGATTCGGTTAGTAATTTTAAAGCACCTTTGTTTAAGCTTCACAAATCCTTTTCCGTTTTCTTTATGCCCAGAAATATAAGACAGGGTGGATAAAGTAGCCCTTCTCTCATATCAATTATGTTTTGATAGACACCCAATAAGAAATTCTATACTTGAAACCTTCTGTTTTACCTTCTTAGGTTTCCCTTATTATGTTTCTTCAATATGGGCTTTGTTAGGAAGCAACACATGCCTTAATGTATTTCAAAGTGTTTGTAATTTTCCTTCCTCTTGGTTGAAGTTAGGGATTTCATTTCTCTAGAATTTGTTGCAATAACCAAGTCAATCTCTTTAATATAAAATTTAGAAAAGTGTGGGTACAACCTAAACAGCTTTCCTACTGAAGATTCCACTTCTCAGAGATGTCTCAAGTGAACTACGATTTGTGTTTCTTACCATGGAGCATGTTCCTACTAGGAAATATCTCGTGTAGTGTTGTTTACTGTATCCCTTGTTTCTTTCCATTTTTAAGGATAGCCTTTTCCATGACCTCATTCTTCTCATATATTTCAGTGTTGGTGACTTCCCATTATTTTCAGCTTTGTATTTATTTTTATGATAGAGTGGGAATCACACAGTTTTTGAACCATACAAATCAGTCAGGAAAAAATATAAGTTAAAATTTGTAATGAAGCTGAATATTTAAACAAGGAAATGATTGTCAAAGAGCCACAGAAATGAATGTACCACAGCTTAAAAAATATGTTAATTAGCATGTCCAAGATGTCAGAAATAAATCAAGTTTATTGTCTTGTTTAATTTCCTGAAATATAATTCATGAAAGTGTAAGTCCTGATTTGAGGACTAAATTAGTTTTACCTCTCTTTAATCCCTTAAGATCAAAATGCTATAAAAAATTAAGTTAAAGCATGAAATTAATGTTGGTTTTTATCTCTGAAGAGAGATTCAGGTACATGAAACTAGTCAGTATTACATGATAATTTATGTAGAATTTTTGATGATTTATGAAGTTATAATATCGAGTAAATAAATTTTCATTACCTTGATTTTATGTCTTTATTCCTGTTAAATGTTTTATACCCAAGAACATCATAAAATCCAGATATAGTTTTAGTAATTTAAAAAATATTTCTCCTTCGTTTGTTCCATTTATAGTTTTTATTATATGTAATTAAGAATGAACAGGGTGAAAGGGTGGTGGTGGTGCACACCTTTAATCCCAGCATTTGGGAGGCAGAGGCAGGCAGATCTCTGAGTTAGAGGCCACCCTCATCCACAAGAGCTAGTTCAAGAACAGGCTCCAAAGCTACAGAGAAATCCTGTCTCAAAAATCCAGAAGAAAAAAAAATAGAATGAGCAGGGCACCCACAGTTTAGTCTTTCTATTGTTAATGGAGTGGAAAATGGTGGGTGTTTGATGAAAGATAAACTTGCAATTATATTAACAAAAATGACATTAATAGATATATCATATTAGGTATTTAGTTAAAACATGAAACCCGAATAAATAGATAGGAAATGAAGAATATAGAGATATGGATTTCAGAGGGTATTTACATCAGTGTTATTTTAAAAATAACTCCAATTACAAAGATACTGATGGTACTATGCTAAAAATTTTTAAAGAACAGGAATTCCAAAGAGATAATTTTCACTCAAATGGATATATTGCTTTAAAAGAAATTACATTCAAAGTAAAAAACATTATTATCAATAAGCAAACATATCACATTTTAATTTCTATATAAATCATTACAAGGACATAAATTTAGAATTTTATGAAAAACATATTTATCAGAATTCCTTTATTTTGAGAAACAATTTAATTCCTATATTTCCTCAATGGTAAATAATAGGAGTTGCTATGTATTTTTGTTCTACTTTATGAAAGCTATAATTTGTCAAAATTTTTATAAGAATTATTCTAGAAATTTAGTATGTTAGATGTCCATCTAAGTTTTTCAATAAAACTAATTAAAATATGCCAAAAACTCTAATAAAAATTCATCAGAAATCAGTGTCTGTGCATGGATTCTAATGAAAAGAGGTGCTGCTGAATTTTTACTCTATTTCCATGTAAATGTATTCTAATTCACACTTGTGCTGAGAATATAAAGTATTATTCAAGTACAGGCAGAAGCCTCAAGCATGGTGTACAGGAAAGACAGATCTTGAAATGTAAATGAATACTTTACTCCTTGGGTCTCATAGAGAAATCGAGAGCCTCAAATTTTGATGAAATTTCATAATGCAATTTAAGAACACAGTGATAAAGATGGGGTGGAATGAAATGGATGATTAAAACACTAATACTATGGAATAACATGAAAATTTCTTACAGATAAAGAATACTAGCACAAATACTTTTAACCAAATATGTTACCTGTCACTCAAACTTGACAACAGTCCTATTTGAAACAAGCTGGTTCTCCATTAAATATTCTATAGTCTGCCTATCTACCTACCTTCATGCCTGCCTGCTTATTCTATAGTCTGCCTATCTACCAACCTTCGTGCCTGCCTACTTATTTGCCTTTTAAGCATTTAGTTTTCATTTCTCTCTGTTTCCACTTATCTATTCATCTTAAGCCTATATAGGTAGCCTTTTTTAGTACATTTATTTATTTATAAATTTATTTAACATATCAACCTCAGTTTCCCCTCTCTACTCTACTCTCAATTTCTTCCCTTATCTTCTTTCTAACCCCACACATCCAATCTTCCTCCATTTCTATTCAGAAAATAGAAGTCCTTCCATGAATGTCAACAAAACAGAAGTCAAATTATCATTATTCACAGATTCACACATTATTCGCATATGATAGCATACATAAGCAACCCCAACATCACTACCTGGGAATTCCTAAATCTGATAAACACCATTATTCAAGGAGCTAGATACAAGATTAAATAAAAAAAAAACTCAGTAGCTCTCCTATATACAAATCTGACTGAGGTGGGGAAGCAAAGAATGAACACTGTAGTGGCATTTCATTTGTATTTTCATAAATAAAACTTGCATGAAGATCAGAGAGTAAAACAGCCCCAACGGTCAGCCTTACAGACCTTGCAGCAGTAACACACACCTTTAATCCCAGAAATCACATTAGTGTGCCTTAGGAACCAGGTGTTGCATGCCTTTAATTCTAGTGGTGTGAACAGTTATTCCCAACCCCAGAAAGAAATACAAAATGGGAAAAGACAACTCACAGTCTCATTCTGAGATTCCTGGAGGCTAGATTGCAATTTTGGACTGAGATTGAGGTAAAGGTCAGTGGCTAGGGGTTTTGCTTTCAAGATCTGCAGGCTGAACCCCTTTTCTCTCTCTGAGTTCTCATTAATCGTGCTTCAGAACATCCTTTAAAATATACTCAGATAATATAAAATATCTTGGTGTTACTCTAACCAAGTAAGTGAAAGTCTGTCTTTCAAGAACATCAAAGATTTGAAGTAAGAAGTTGAAGAAAATATCAGAAAATGGAAAGATCTCTCATGCTCATGGATTTGTAGGATTAACATACTAAAAATGGCCATCTTACAAAAGTAGTCCACAGATTCAAATCACCCCCCATTAAAATACCAGCACAGTTCTTTACAGACTTTAAAACAATAATTCTCAACTTTATATGGAAACAGAAAAGCCCAAATAACTAAAGAAAATCTTGTACAAGAAAAAATTTGCAAAGTTATCACCATCCCTGGTTTTAATCTTTGCTATAAAGGTATAGTAATTAAAATCACATAAACAACAAGTTATTGGCATAAAAACAGACAGGTGGATCAATGAAATCTTATAAAACAACCAAATATAAATCACACACCTATGTACACCTAATTTTCAAGAAGCCAAAAATAAAAAATGGAAAAAAGAAAACATCTTCAAGAAAAGGTTCTGATATAACTGGGTGTGGATGTGTAGAAGAATGCACATAGTTCCATATCTATCTCCCTTACCAAACCTCAAGGCCAAGTGTATGGAAGTCCTCAACATAAATCCAGATACACCAAACTTGATAGTAGAGAAAGTGGGAAATAATCTTGAATACATTGACACAAAAGATAGCTTCCTGGATAGAAAAATAGTCACTCAGGCGCTAAGATCAACAATTAATAAATGGACTACATGAAATTGAAAAGTTTCTGTAAGTCAAGGTATTCCATCAATAGGATAAAATGGCAGCCTACAGAATGGTAAAAATTCTTGACAAACCCCATCAGATAGAGGGATTGATATCCATAACATGAAGAAATCAAAAAAGAGATAAGAAACCAAATAATCTTATTAAAAGTGGGGTACAGATCTAAACATAATTCTCAACAGAACAACCTCAAATGGATGAGCAACACATAAGAAAATGCTCAAGATCCTTAGCCATCAGGAAAATGCAAATCAAAACAACTCTGAAATATCATCTTAACCTGTCAGAATGACTATTATAAAAAATTACAAGGGACAGCACTGTAGACGCTGTAGAGCAAGAGGGACACTCCTCCAGTTTTGGTGGAATGCAAACTTGTACAAATAGTTTGGAAGTCAGTGTGACAGTTTCTCAGCAAACTGCTCATCAATCTATCACAAGACCCAATTATATCACTTTTGGGCATATACCCAAAATATGTTCAATCATACCATGAGGATATTTTCTCAACTATGCTTATAGCAGCTTATATGTAATAGCCAGAACCTGGAAATGAGCTAGTTGTCCCTTAATGAAGGAATTAATAAAGAAATTTACAATGGAGTATTAGTCAACTGTTTTTTATAAAAGAAATCCACCAATAAAATACTCATTCTAAGTGATGTAATCCAGACCCAGAAAGACAAATCACAAAAAGTGGTTATTTGCTGTAAAAATAAAGAATAACTATGCATCTTGCTTCCTCTGTGTCTGGCTTCCTCTGTGTCAACTGCAGATTGACTTTTTCCTCTTCCCAGAATTCTCCTACTCTGGTTGCTCCACCTATACTTCCTGCGTGGCTAATGGACAATCAGTGTTTTATTAAAATACAGGTAACAAATTTTTACAGGTAACAAGACCATTTTCCCACAGCAGTTTTTTTGGCCTATCATGTCTCAGTTCTTGTTTATCCAAGCATAATTGGGTATGGGTTCCATCTTGGGAAGTGGGCTTTCACCTAAGTTGTACATTGGTTGATTACTTCCAATAAGTCCTGTGCCACTACTGAAATAACATATCTTGCAGGCAGGATACCATGTAGATCTAGTGATTTGTGGTTAGGTTGGTGTTTGTGTTTCTTCATTAGAAGCATACAGAGTACCTTCCTATACTAAAGATTCTAACACATAGGCGTGAAGGCTCTATGTAGGGATCAGCTCAAATTCTCCATTTTCAATGAACTATGTAGGTTTTGGTTTCAGCAATAACAATTTAATGACTGTTTGTAGAGAGCAACCAATAATTTTTGTAACAGCCTGGGTTGTTGTGGGGTTCTCATGAGAACTTTTTGGCCAACAAGTCATTTAGATGCAACTGGAAGCTTCGTTTGGTGACAAAAGATGTTCAGTTGGAGTTCTGTCTTTCCTGATATTTGATGATTTTTTTATTTAGATCACCTTTAAATATGTATATATTCTACATAGGAAGGAGAAAAAGACAAGATCCCCTGAGTAAATTGGGAGTGCCAGGGTCATGAAAGAGGGTAGAGGAGGAGTGTGAGGGAGGGAAGGGAATGAAGAAAAATGTATACCCAATAAAAACAGTAAAAAATAAAATAGGAAGGTTAAAATTAGAATTAGAATCGGAAATCAGTGTGACAATTCTTTAGGAAGATGGGATTCAATATACCTAAGATCCAGCTATACTTCTCTAGGACATACTGCAGGAGAAAAACCTACTGCATTAGGTTGCCATACTGCCCATAAAATAGCTGATAATTTAGCTCTTTGCTTCCTTCTTGCCTCCACCTTTCCATCTGATCTTCACATTGCAGTCCTTCTTCTCACTCCTGAATGACTATCTATTATAGTTCCCTTTACTAGGAAGATCTATCTGTTCCTCCCTATTCATTTACTTTATAGCTAACCTCTGGTTCTATGAATTGTGGCTAAGCTATCATTGACTTACCAACAAAAATCTACAAATAAGGGTACAAACAGCATGTTTGTCTTTTTGTATCTGGTTTATGTCATTCTGTATGGTATATTTTACTAGCTGCAATATTTGCCTGTAAATTTCATTTGTAAAGGTTGTGTAATATTTCATTGTGTAAATGACTATATTTTATTTATCCATTAATCTGTTGTGGGTCATATAGTCTGCTTCCATTTTGAGGGGTAATGAACATGGTTGTGCAAGTATCTCTGAGGTAGGATGAATTGGGTGTAGGAGTAGGGCCTGCTTTTTCATCTCGGCCACCCAAAACCAAAATAGTCACTGAGAGACTGTTTGAATTAAATCACTGCTTGGCCCATTATCTCTAGCTTCTTATTGGCTAAGTCTTACATCTTAATTTAACCAATTTCTATTAATCTGTGAATCATCATATGGCAGTGGCTTACCGGCAAAGCATGTCTATCTCCAGCGGTGGATCCATGGCATTCTCTGACTCTCTTTCCTTCTTCTAGCATTCAGTTCTGTCTTCCTATCAACAGGCCAAGGCAGTTTCTTTATTCATTAACCAATCAAAGCAACACATAGACAGAAGGACCACCCACAAAATTGGGTATATGCCCAAGAGTTGTATAGCTAGATCTTCAATTAGATCAATTTCCAGTTCCTGAAGAACAGTCACACTGATTTATAATTAAAGGTATTTGCAAGTTAAATATTTAGAAAATTATCAACCTACTTATAGTATAAGGAATGAAGAAAGCTTTTATGTGGAAGAATAATAGATTAGTCAGCAACTAAATTGAAGCCTATAATTATTCATTATAACAATGGTGAGATTTTATGGATGACATATCTAAAGCAAAAAATATATTAGTCAATACATTATAACAATGAGCATTAGCAGATAGATATGCCTGAAATGTATACCTGGACATTGATATGTAGGACCTACCCATTAACTGCATTCAGAAGCTCCCCCACTTTAACCCAAGGTGAAGCTCTGGGGGCCCATGCATTTTACAAAGACAATAGTGTGAATGGCAAGTTTGGAAGTCAGGAAAAGAAGGGTCACAGGAAGTTGGAATGCTGAAGATATTTTGAGGATAATAGGCAGATGGGACATACTTCCTAATATCACACAGGCTTCCACATAGAGAACAGTAAACAAACAGGCACACATACAGATTACCACAGAGGCTGAACAGAAGTAGACATACAGACAAACAGGAATATAAACAGAAATATTCAGGTGGGCTGTTGAGGACTAAGGCAAGTCCATCATCTGGGACCTCAAGGCCATATTTATATAAAATGTACACTAAAGTTGTGTTCTATAAGGCATGGTTATACATAGGATTAATATTTGCTTACTCTGGGATCCTAGGATATCTGAGGTCAGTTATCTTCAGCTGACTCATAGTCCAATGTCAGATCTGTTTGGCTCATCCCAGATATCTATATGTGTGCTCTTCTGTCTGAGTTTTGATTTTCCTTATATCCTTCTGATTTCATGTTGTTTCTTACAAAATGAAAACATGGAGTTTACTTGAAGAGCCCCCATGATCCAATGCAGGCCAGAAACCTTGGGAGTATCATGTTTTTATTGTTTATATTTGTAGTTAGAAGAATAGGATTAAATTGCTGACCTATATTCATGAGAGCTTTGTATTACTTATATATTTTATGGAATAGGTAGTATTCTTTAGGGAGCATTTTATTTGCATTAGGATTAAATATATTATGAAGTCAATATTATTCGGATAGGTGAGATGAAGACATGCAAATTTATTAAATATGTGTGTGAGTTTTTTTGTGTGTATGTATATCTTCAAGCATTTAGGTGCACATATGGAATTCAAATGACAAATTTTATAAGTCAGTTATCTCCTATTAATACCTGGGTCCCAAGGACTCGACTTAGACAGGCTTGAAGGAGAGTACCTAGAACCACATGGTCAGCTTGTTTGTTTTAAACAGTAGGACAAAGGTAAATTACTTTAAGTAGTCACTTGCATACAATAATTGACCTCCTAGCTTCAAAATGCTTACTAGAAATGCAAGAGAATGTGTGGGAAACAACAAACAACAAATTCCTCTATTTTAGGCCATTCTGGGTTACTCAAACACTCACCCATTTTCCAAATGATTGCAGGGAAATTATCAAGTCCAGACAAGCCTGGAAAACCTCTACAATGAAACCTTTTAGATGCTAAAGAAATAAGTTGAACACATAGAAGGTGAAAAGCTCTTCCACAATCATGAGTCACAGTAAATAATACTGTAGTAAGAAGAACAGTCAGTGAACTGACTGCCAGCTGAGCTGTCACAGTCCCTATATTTAGTTCCCAAAGGCCCATTCCACTCTCTGTTCCTCCCACCTCATCATACATCCCAAGTCCATGTAGCATATAAAAGCAAACCAATTAAAATTACACCTGAATTACATGAGAGATTATGAAAACCAGCAGCACCTGGACAGATGTCTTGTAAATTCTAAGAGGCCAGAGATAGTATATACTAGCCCAGACTTCCATACCCAGCAAAACTTTCAATAACCATTGGTGCGGGAGAGTTGTCTGTATTCTGTCAATCATGATTTAAATAAATGATGATTGGCCATTAGCCAGGATGTATAGGTGGGACAACCAGACAGGAAGTAGAGGCGGAGCAAGGAGAATAGGAGAATTCTGGGAAGCAGGAAGTTACCTTGGCACTCCTGCCTGGACCACCGAAGAAGCAGGATGTGGCCTGCCCCGCTGAGAAAGGTACTGAGCCATGTGGCTAACATAGATAGGGATAATGGGTTAATATAAGCTACAAGAGCTAATAAGAAGCCTGAGCTAATAGGCCAATCAGTTTGTAACTTATGGAGACTCTCTGTGTGATTCTTTGGGGTTAAACAGCTGTGGGGTACCGGGCGGGACAGAAATCCCGACAAGCAGCAGGCCCCTCTTGCTACAGAATGGCACCCATCATGGATAACTGCATCCACAGAAAGCCTGAGAAAGCTTGGGAAAGAATAGAGTAAAGCATATTTTCTGGTAGCAGCAATTTCTCGGGTCTGTTCTGCTTGCCAGAGGCAAGCAAGTGCTCTCATCTAAGAGAGGCTTCCCAACTCAACTTTAGCTGCAAAACCTTGCAGCTCTTTAAGAGGTCCTGCCATGAAACACTTAAATGGTGTTGATAAAAGCTGACCACATGCTTTTTGGTTTTCAGTGATAGGAAAAAAAAAAAGCTGCACCGGTTTAAAATGCCAGCTTTCTGGGCAGTCCTGCCAGGGCAAACTCTGACTCTTTCAGTAAGGTGGTCTGACTCTGACTATGGAGCATTTGAGTGTTGTTTGCTTGCTGTTGCAGCTTGCTTGCTGGCAAGGACCTTGAAAATGCCATAGAGTTGTGGCAATAAACATGGCTACAGCCGGTACCTCAGCGATAAGGCTGCAATCTCAGAAAGCTAAGAAATGGGCTGGATCCAGTCGTCAAAGACATGGCTTTAATCCTCTTCATATTTCTTAGCAAATTAAAGACTCACATGGTCAAAAAAAAAAAGAGAGCAATATACAGTAAAGATAGATTCAGATGAGAAAAACCTCTAAATGGTTTACAGTGTGTTAAAAATATATGCAAGCTAAAGGTTAAAGTTCTTAAAGTAAAAAGGAAAGAAAGAGAGTAGTTTGGGTATGGTGGTACACACCTTTAATCCCAATGCCTGGAGGCAGAGACAAACAGATCTCTGTGAGTTCAAGGTGTGGTAGCACACACCTTTAATCCCAGCACTGGGGAGGCAGAGACAAGCGGATCTCTGTGACTTCAAGGATAGCCTGGTCTACAGAGGGAGTTCCAGGACAAAGATACACAGAGAAGCTATCTCAAAAAGCCAAAAATTAAAAGTAAAAATAAAAGAAATAGAGGTTAAAATAAAGCTGCATAAAGATGGAAAATAGACAGAGAATCTTGATACTGTATGCTATTATGCTCTCTTTGAATTGTTTGAATGCTAAGGAAGGAACAACAGCTGCTAAAAGACTTTTGTTTATAAATGCTACTGAATTAACTCAAGGAAGGTATTCTAGAAATACCTTGACTTCAAAATTGAATTCAAAAGATATGTTACTTTGGAGAAGAGATTTTGCTTTTGTTTCCAGAGGAAATGAAAGGCTGTGGATTCATTCTGACTTACGAAAACTCATGTTTGGTCAAGGAAGACCACCTAAGAAATCTCCAGTAGGAACAGATGGCCCAGATGACAGAGTTCTACATCCAGAACAGATTCAAGACTGCTACCTGAGATGATCAAGCTTCACAGGATACTCCAGTTAGGACTTGATCATAACTCTAAATTTTCTTTAAGTCCCCATAAGATTATCAGCACCCCCAACCAGCTGGAAGTAGCCTGGAAAACTACTCCCACATTCCCCCAAAATGGACTATGGATATTTTTCTTTGTTAAAAAAAAAAAAAAAGAGGGGGAAGTGGTGCGGGAGAATTGTCTGTATTCTGTCAATCATGTTTTAAATAAACGTTGATTGGCCAGGCAGGAAGTATAGGCACATCAACCAGACAGCAAGTAGAGGTGGGGCGAGGAGGACAGGAGCATTCTGGGAAGAAGGAAGCTCTTTCCCCAGACCTGCCCAGACCACCGAAGAAGCAGGATGTGACCTGCCCCACTGAAAAGTTACTGAGTCATGTGGCTAACATAGATAAGAATAATGGGTTAATATAAGCTACAAGAGCTAATAAGAAGCCTGAGCTAATGGGCCAATCAGTTTATAACCTAATGTAGACACTGCTTCATTTTTTGGGGGACCTAATGACTAAGGGACCTGGTGGGAGGACAGAAATGAACCAGGCCTTCATGCTACACACCTCTATACCCAAAATACTAATTAACCACACCCTATGTAAGGCACTTTGAAAATAAAAAATGATGGTTTCTCAGAAAATTGGGAACTGATCTATCTCAAGATCCAGCTATTCTACTCCTGACATAAACCCAAAGGACTCTCCATCCTATTCCATGGATACTTGTTCAGCTATGTTCATAGAAGCTTTCTTCATAACAAACACAACTGGAAACAACCAAGATGTGTATTTACTCAAGGGGGTATTAAACAGTTGCTAAAAGCAAAGACTTTATGAAATTTCTAGTCAAATCTATGGAACTTGAAAAAAATCATCCAGAATAAATTGATCTAGACATAGAAACATCTGTTATGTACTCACTTATTAGTGGATAATAGCTGTAAAATAAAACAAAATAATGCAATGGTCCACAGACCAAGGAAGTTCAAGTAACAACAAGCAGGGCCAAAGTGGGGGTACAATGCCCTCCCTGGGAAGGTGAAATAGATTTTTCTTTTGGGCTGGAGGCAGGTGGGGGTTGGTTGGGAACAGGATGGATCAATTGGAGGAACAAACAAATATTTTGAGAAAAGATTAAATGGGGGGGGCATTTAGGGGAAAGGTGGAAACAGTACAATGGGAACTCCATGGAATCTATGAGAGTAACCCTAGCCAAGACTCCTAGGAATGGGAGAAAAGGAGCCTGAAAGCCACCTTCTACAACCAGGCAAGTCCTGAAGTGGAGACACTGGGACACCAATCAAGCAACAATATGTTTGACCTACTGATCAACCTGCCTGCACAATGTTCTGGGAAAGAAGCTGAGCAGAATTCTCATCAAAAAAGGAAAGAGTCCATGCAGCAACTGATGAGAGCACATGCAGAGTCCCACAGTAAAACATAATACTGAGCTTGAAGAGTTCAGCAGGAAAGGGGAAAGGAAGCATTGGAGGAGTCTGAGGGTTCAGGGACACTATGAGAATAGGGCCCACAGAATCAACTGGCAGGGACTCAGTGGGGTTTGAAGATCTCAGTGACACCCTCTCCTCTGCCAGAACTAGCCTTGTACCATAGTCACATTGATGATTATCATGATCACCATTATAGAAATTTCATCCGATGGATGGAGATAGAGACAGAGACCCACATTCACATCAGAGCAATGGATTGAGCCCCCAAGGTGCAGTTGAAGAGCAGAAGGTGGGAGAAGATGAGTTAGGAAGTTAGGACCGTGAGGGGCTGGTCCACCTACTGAGACAGTGTGCCTGAACTAATGGGAGCGCACCAATCC
>PVIU01022024.1:0-30292 GCA_004026605.1 Ondatra zibethicus | reverse complement strand
TTTTTAAAAGCCTCTTTTAAGAAGTAATAATGGAATATAGTGGATTATTAATCTATCAGGATGAAAATTTATCTTTCAAAAATTCAGAGTCAGGATCTGATCAGTAACAATCTCTTGAATGAGTCACTGAATTAACAATAAAGAAGAATACAAACAAAACTGTTCCCTTAAAATTACTTAAACATTAAAATGCACTGTACGGTTTATAAAAGCAAATGAGAGGTACTGACAGTAATTGTGACCTATGTCGTCTTTTGTCCCTTCTTTAGAAAACCTACACAATTGTAAGGAGTTCCATGGTGGTGCTAGCCTGGTCATGTCAGTGCAGAATAACACAGATCTGAGGCCAGCTTCCTTCATTCTGAAGGGGATCCCAGGCCTGGAAGACATGCATGTGTGGATTTCCTTCCCGTTCTGTTCCATGTATGCAGTGGCTGTTGTGGGGAACTGTGGACTCCTCTACCTCATCTTCTTTGAGGGCTCCTTGCACAGACCCATGTACTACTTTTTAGCGATGCTTTCTCTAACGGACCTTGTCATGTGCTCTAGTACGATCCCTAAAGCCCTCTGCATCTTCTGGTTTCATCTTAAGGAAATCAGATTTGATGACTGTCTTGTCCAGATGTTCTTCATCCATACCTTCACGGGGATGGAGTCTGGGGTGCTCATGCTCATGGCTCTGGACCGCTATGTAGCCATCTGCTACCCACTGCGTTACTCCACCATCCTCATCAATCCTATTATTGCCAAGGTTGGGTTTGCCACCTTCCTAAGGGGGGTGCTGCTAATCATCCCATTCATGTTTCTCACTAAGCGCTTGCCCTACTGCAGAGGCAATATAATAAATCATACCTACTGTGACCACATGTCTGTAGCCAAGTTGTCCTGTGGCAATGTCAAGGTGAATGCCATTTATGGTCTGATGGTCGCTCTCTTGATTGGGGGCTTTGACATCCTGTGTATCACTGTCTCCTACACCATGATCCTGAGGGCAGTGGTCAATCTGTCCTCAGCAGATGCTCGGCAGAAGGCCTTCAGCACCTGCACTGCCCACATCTGTGCCATCGTTTTCTCCTACAGCCCAGCCTTCTTTTCTTTCTTTTCCCACCGCTTTGGAGGCCACACCATCCCTCCATCTTGCCACATCATTGTGGCTAATATTTACCTGCTTTTGCCTCCCACTATGAACCCTATTGTCTATGGAGTGAAAACTAAGCAGATACGAGACTGTGTCATTAGGATTCTTTCAGGGTCTAAGGATTCCAAAAGCCACACCATATAAATACGCTTTGCCAGAAGGACAGAGAAGAATTACATTGAATTGCCTGTTAAGGCAGAAGCTGATAAAAAAATCCTAGTAAATGTACTTTCTTTCCTTCCTTCCTTCCTTCCTTCCTTCCTTCCTTCCTTCCTTCCTTCCTTCCTTCCTTTCTTTCTTTCTTTCTTTCTTTCTTTCTTTCTTTCTTTCTTTCTTTCTTTCTTTCTTTCTTTCTTTCTGGTTTTTTGAGGCAGGATTTCTCTGTGTAACAGCCCTGGCTGTCCTGGAATTAGCTCAAGTAGATCAGGCTGGCCTCGAACTCACAGAGATCCTGCTGTCTCTGCCTGTTATGTGCACTCACCACACAGCAGCTTCTCATTCTTTTGAAAAACTAATCTAATGAATAGACCAGGTTTCATATGAGGAAAGTCCAGTAAAAAATGAATAGAGCACGAGGACTTTAAGTTTTGTTTGCAAATAGCAGCTTTAATTTCTAAGGTATTTGCAAGCTTCTGCTTCTTCTAGAATATGTATGTATGTGTGTATGTACAAAGATACAAAATACTTGTTTCTTCAAGTGCTTCTTTCTTTCTGAAAAAGATAGAGATATTTCCCATAAAGTCATGAATACTATACACTTAAATAGCTAGTCATCTCCATATAATCTTATTAGACTCACTAGGTTTCTCCTATCCAAGCCACTGGCATAATTACTTCAAAAAGAAAAACTGACCACCCCATTTCCTTCAAGAGGACCTTAAAGAGCTTGCAGTCTAGAAAGAAAGAGAATTCTCTGAATCACATATAAAAATTGTATATATTTTCTCCTAGAAACACCATATGAAAAACTATCTAGTTGTATTTTTAATTTTTATCAGATTGTGAATACAATAAAATTAAATGTTTCTCTAATATTTAAAGATTCTATTAAATTATTAAAAATAGTACAGAGAAATAGTATTTTTATATTTAATGTTTCATTAGCTGAGCTGATTTTACAAGGAATGCAGAGTAAACACAATTTTTATTCTTATCTTTCTCTGTTCAGGAGTCAAGAAAACACATTCTTTTTCTCAAATAGATGATGTACAGTCATTCATTCCATAAATCCTTTTGTACTGTATCACATTTAATGACCTGGGAGACAACACCATCTTTACAATAGGTGCTGGAGACTATTGCCAAGATCCACAACTAGTCAACACACACAGAATAAGTGCCTATAGGGTGTCCAGTCCCAACTGATGTAACCAGATTGTAGCTTATACACGTAAGGCTCAGGGAAAATAATGGAAGCTGGGGTAGGAAGATTATAAGAACTGGAGAATCAGGGCACTTGCTGCTAGATATTACTTTCTAGACTCAACAGGGAAGCTGCATCCATGAAACCCTAACAGTGTGGTTGCTTAAAATAAGATCTTCCTAATGTAAACACCAGTGGATATTCCTGTGTGAATGGGGGATGTTTCACAAGGCCATATCCCAAATGAAGAACTACTAGGAGCCAATGGTTTCTGAGATAGGAGAATAAGTTTTCCCCCAGGAACCATCCCCCTAATAGGTGATCTAATACTAACTGGTTATCCCTAAAACATGTATATAATCAGCAACACTAAGTGTGTTTGGTAGATGTAATATATATATGTATGTATATATATATGCACCCACATATGTTTTATAGGTAACAATAATTAAAGAAGAGTTCATGGATTTGAGATGTGATGGGGGAGAAAGGGAGGAGTTGGAGAGGAGGTAGAGAGGAATGGAAATTATGTAAATAAAGCACTACTACATGAAATTCTTAAAAGAATAAAAATTATTTTAAAAAATTGTGGTTGGGTTATGGTTTATTTGGTAAAGGGCTTGTCATGTAATCATAAGAATCCTGAGATTCATAACTAAAGTAAAATAGCTAAAAGCGATGGCCTGAGCTTGTAATATCAGCATTCAGGAGCTGGAAAGAGGAGGCTCTTCATGACTGGCCGGGCAGCTAGCTAGTCTAATTGCTACATCCATAGATCACCACATCTCTCAACCCTCATCAAAGAAGTTGCTTGCAGGAAAGGGAAATTAATTCAGGCACTGTGTTAATTAATTAACTGGTCACTAAACAGGGAAGGAGAAAATGTGGAGTGCTCATCCCTATACCTGCCCACAAGTCTCAGGGGTTTCCATGGGTGATGGGGTGGAAAGATTGCAAGAGAGACACACCGTAGGGCAGATACACATATCAACTCACGGACACTGTCACAGAACACGTGAGACCTACACAAACTCAAACCAGATAAGTGTGAGCATGGATGCAGAGATAGGCATACAATTCACCATGAGCAGCTATTGAAATCTGATGGCGTGTAGGAGAGAGTCAGCTTTCTTTGAACTGGTAGGCCACCACAACGCAGGGCAAGCCACATTCCCAAGAGTAGTTGGGCAGCATGAAGTGGACTTGATGCTGTTTGTTTGCTTGTTTAAAATATAAAAAAAGAAGAAATCTCAAAGTTAGGTGGGTTGGGAGATGAGGGTGAAAGGGGTGGATCTGAGACCAGTGGGGGAAAGAAACTGAATATTATCAGTTTTTATAGTCACCAGATACAAGGATTTTCTATGTGAAATACACTACACCCGTGAAAAAAAGATAATTTCAGTTTTCTTTATTAGTCTGAAAGTTGAAACAATCTATATGCTCATCCAGTGCTGAAGGATAAATAAAATTGAGGATTATCAGTACCTACCAGAGGTTACTCAGTCATAAAGGAATGGAAGATTGATACTTGCAATAATGTGCTAGACACAAAATTAAATGCTGCATAATGTTATTTTATAATAAATATTATGAATAAATAAGTTAGTGAAACAGAAATCAAATTAGCATTTTTTAAACTTACTTTTATTTTATGTTCATTGGTGTGTACGTCTGTGTGAGGGTGTCAGAAGCCCTGGAACTGGAGTTATAGACAGGTGTGAACTGCCATGTGGCTTCTGGGAAGTCAACCGGGGTCCTCAGGAAGAGCAGCCAGTGCTCTTAATCACTGAGTCATCTCTTCAGCCCTAAAATTAATGTTTTCTGAGGCAAAGAGGAGTAATAACAATGATCATTTATAACTGTCACGTTTCCACTTGAGGTACTAGGAATCCCTTTGGGCTGTGGTGATAGCTGCCCACTACAGAGAGTGCACTACGAGTCAGAATTAGGTACATCAAAGAACTAAATGCCCAACACAGTTTTCTGTGAGTACCACCATTGTAAAACAATGCGTTGTAAAGATGTTTCAAAATATGGAGGCTGGAGAGATGGCTCAGCAGTTACGAGCACTGGCTGTTTTTGAAGAGAACACCCACAGGGCAGTTCATGGCCTTCTGCAGCTCCAGTTCCAAGGACTCCAGCTCCCTCTTCTGACTGCCTTGGGCACTGGGCACAAGAACTGTACATTTATATACAGGCAAGCAAAACACTCAATACACATAAAATAAAATTAAGTTAATCTTAAAAGACATTTTCTCTACATTATTTTTAATTTTTCTAGCAAAATAAAATAAGCTATATAAGAAAATAAAATTATTCATTATTTTTATCTTCTTTGAAATACATTTACATTTTCCCAGACTTATAAAAATATGTAACATTATTTATATCTTTAAAGAAATATAAAATTAAAATCTACTATTGATTTAATATTGCTATTCTTACCATTGCCATTATTACCATAATATTTAGCATCTAATTATTTATAGTTTCATATGTATGCATACACTTAAGTTTTTGATAAAACTTTGACAATGCTTTCATATTCACCCACAACTTCACTGTACCAAACCCAGAACCTATGTTGTCTGTTTATTTTTTATATAGTTCTTAGCCTGACTTGGGAAACAGTGACAGTTCAATGGTATAAATGTAAATATAGACAAGTAAAATGAATAAATAAGATAACATACAGATGTGTAGCTATCCCTGGTTGGAAACATTCTACACTAATTGCCTTCCACTTCTTCCTGTCCCATTTGTATCCCTTTCTTCTTCACTTGTCTTATTTTTTTAGCTGAGACTTTAAGTAATCATCTGCATAGGAGGAGGGCAAGCAACATTCTTGTCTTGTTCCTGACTTTGGTGGAAATGCTTTGAGTTTTTAATCCATTTAGCAAGTTGTTCCTTGTGGGTTAGTTGTATGTTGTCTTTATGATATTGAGCTATGTCCCTGTATTCCTAGATTCTCTAGGATTTTTATTATTAAGGGGTGATGGATTTTGTCAGAGACCTTTTCTGGATATAATGAAACAATTATATGGTTTCTGTTTTTTAGTCTATTTTATGGGGCAGATTTCATTTACTGATTTATGTATGTTTACACATTCCTGCACTTCTAAGATAAAGGTGACTTGATCTTGAAGGATGATCTTTTTGACAGTTCTTTTTAAAAAAATTCAGTTTTCAATTGTTTTACAGAGAACTTTTGCTTCCATGTTCATGAGAGATACTATGCACCAGAATGTCTAACAAAGAAAGAACCACAACTTTGTAATCAATGCTACAATACCTACTTTTTATAAAATAGCTTCCGTTCATTTTTTTCCCTCTTACTTTTACATGTCAGTAAAGTAACGGGCCCTTTATTTATGATCCATCCACGCTTTCACCTCCTCCCGTGATACTGCTTCTCACACCAATGTTTCTTTCCTAATGTTCTTAAATATTCCCTTGGGATATGTAACACAGATTTTCTTTTAAAGACTGAGTACAGTAGTGGTTATAAGGTGTTTAGAAGCCAAGGACCGTGCACATGCCTGTACTAGGAGACAGTGACTTTTCCTGTTCAACAAGACCCTGCATGTTTGAACCACATTGTTCTGATCTCGGTGTTTGGCTGCACAGAAACTAGGTATTAAAGGGCACACAATGGTGGTAGGAGGGTGGGGCAGGACAGTTTTTAAGGCATCATGATATAGTGGAAAGAGGCTTCAGTTGCCTACGAATAGGCTATGTTGTCCTCAGAAATAGTTTTGATTCCACTCACTATCTTGATAGTAGAAGTGTTAGGGAAAATATGGGCTCTTAATTCCCAGATCCATAATTTAGTTAAATTTCCATGCTGATTACAAGTATTTATATACATACCCTAAGCATGTAGAATTGATTGGCTCTGCTGCAATGAAAGTCTGGTATAAATCACCCAAGGAGAAATGGAGAAAGAGAAGAAAACTGAAGACTTGCCTTTGATCAGTCAGAGTGCTGCTATGTCTGACCTGACTTCCTCTTGTTCCTTAAAAGAGCATAGCTTTTCATTTTATTGACAGAAGGCTCATTTACGATGCTTAATCCTTTCTGATGACACTAGAGGAACCTGCTTTCATATGAAGATATAACTGTAAATATTAAAGATGCTTACTGAGGAAGTGCATTATTGCCTATATTGTATAACAGAGAATAAACATCGTGTGATATTTGTTTTTAAGGTAGGGTCTTGACCTGTAACTCAGGTTGTCCTGGAGCTCACTGTGACTCGTTGAACTCATGGCAGTCCTCTTGCCTTGGCGTCCCATGTATTACAAGTGTGAGCCACCACATCTGGAGAGAGTACGACCTTGTAAGTGATTATGTCCATGTATTAATGTAACTGTTTCAATATATCTGTCCATACTCAAAACAGCATGAGGAAATTCTTTATAAGAAAAATTAAATTGTGATATACTGGAATTTATTTTGGTAAATGTATTTTGTGATCATTAGGTATTATTTTGACCTTTACAGTTCTCTTGCTGAATTTGGCAAATGTGCTCAGAATGAGATTTAAAGTTGTACCAATTTACTCTTAGTAATTAAAGCTATAGTAAAAATATGCATAATAGCTTGGTAGAGGTTATGAAAAATACTCCTTAGAAAACAGCACACATATCAGAAATACATTTTATATTTTTGGCTCATGAATCTCTATGCTTTTCCTAATTTCAGGATTGGCTTCTATTGTACAGTTTCTGCACAGAGTAGAGCTGGACCAGTCACAGAAGTTAAGGAACAATGAGTTATGATATTCTCTATGCAACAACTTGTGACTACATATGTTCGTGGAAATGAGTTTAATCTTTATTTTCTGGCAATCAATTATATATGTGTATATCCTAGGAACAGGCATATGCACACACACATACATACATACTTACAGTTTTTATTTCCTTAATAATATCTTTTAAGGTATTCTAAAACTATAATATATGCAAGTGTGAAGCACACATTTACAGGTCTGATAAAAAGACATAATGGCACTTTGGTTTACATGGAAATACAAATTTTATATTGCTGATTGATATTGTTCTTTTGATAAAACTACAAATCTAAAGCCTTTTTAGCCTTCTTATTGTTTAAGAAAAATAAATTAATGATAAAATATAAATTTTAGATGCAACGAGGACCTGATTATGTGATTTAAGTGATTTCTCCATTTAGAAATCTGTGTGCTGTCAAGGTGAGGAGGGATATTATTAAGAATTTTAACCAAACCTAGAGATGAGTCAGTGCAGTGTTAGCTGGCATTGTGCTACACCAAACACATTCTGCTTCTTGATCTGGCTTTTTCTTGTTTTATTTCTATATTACCTGAAGTTAACATGCCTCTAACTTGGGGTATAGTTTCACTATGGTAATATGTTTTTCATTTATCCATATTTTAAAGATAATTTTAATTCTTATGCACCTTCTTTATATTGTTAAAAACTAACTGAATTATGATCAGTTTGTAGTACTAATCAAATAATTTTTTTGAAAGGAAACATTTAAATTAATTCAAATAATTTTTTCCCATTTGTGGGTAATTTTTCTTTTTTTCTTTAATTGTTATGAGCTTTGGAAAAAATTATGTTTCTGCTTATTTATGAGGTAGGAATTATATTTTTTATGATGACTCATTTTGTGTTTTACATACATACAACAGTGTTAGATTTAAGTTTAATAATGTCAGGTTCAAAATAGTCATTAATCTGGCCTCCCATTCACATATATGTTTACATCTAATAGATATCACGTAACTTGCTGTATACTGCAAACAGAAAAAAGTAAAGAACATGCAATAGAATGAAGACTTTTAAATATTTAAGCGATCCCAAAATATAAGAAGATTTTTATATAACCACAGTCAATATTTCAAACTGAGGTTGATCACTTTAATGCTTTTCAGGAACTGTGTGTTACCCAAGAAAGAGCTGAATGTTTGTAGAGTAGGTAAAGTTTAGGAGGGTTTGGTGGTGGCAACAGGACCTAAAAGGAAATACTTTGCAAACATACCAGTATGACATGAGTAGACAATATGGCATCAACCAGAAGGAATCCTCTGCCCTGCTCCACTAGACAAGATCATAGTCACACTGAGATTTAAGAACAAGAAACTTGACTTGTTTTTTTCCAAAAATTTTCTTTGGCTTTATAATATTCTAAGAATGTATATTTTGAAGAACACTATTATGAACATGTACATAGGATAACACTGACTCTCACAAAGCTGGGGTGTGCCTTCAGTGCAAAACAGGGAGGTGGGGAGAAAAAGCGAGTAATAAACGATCAAATCCCGGGTCATCCACAAGCCCAACGCTAAGTAACCACTGTGGTGATTGGAATTTTATTATGAGAGACTTTAAGAAATATTACAAGCAAATAGAGATCAGCTGCAACCAAAGCCAAATAAGAGAAGAGGCATTTGGCAAACTGGAGAGTTTGACGTCCTCTGGTCCCTCCACTGTTCCAATAACATGAACATCCAGTTCAGCACACTCTCCTGTAGGATCAGTGAGATCCTCCTGGAAAAAATGAAGGCTCTAGGAAAAGATAGATGAAAAGTATAATTAAAGAAGTTTCCAGTGGAGTAAGGCTTGTAAGTACAAACCCCTAGCAAATAATACATGTTCATTAGATTCCCTTATTACAGGGAGTTTCTAGATTTCTAAAGCAATGTGATTTGCTGTCTCATATGCTTACCGCCGTGCCTTCCCTGCCATGACAGACTGACTCTATCCCCTCCAACTGTATGGCAAAATAAGCCCCTTCCTTCCTTCCTTCCTTCCTTCCTTCCTTCCTTCCTTCCTTCCTTCCTTCCTTCCTTAAGTTGGTTTTTTGGGGGGTATTTGATCACAAAATGAGAAAGGCAAATCATATGCTTGCATATTTATTGCCAGATTCACAAGAGCTGGTGGGTTAAGTTTTGCCATTAATGCTTGAAGAAGCCTCATCTATACATTACTGCCATTTACTCAGTTAAAAATGGCAGGCTACAAAAAATATTGCTGAAATGATAGTGAGGATCAAGTCTGTAAACACATATAAAGGTCTCGGTACAGTACCTGCTACATAGTAAACATAAATGTGTTCCACCATTTAAAAATAAGAGAAAAAGTGAATTAATTCCAAATGTATCTGTTATATCATGGTGAGATGATAACAAACAAACTTTTCTTTAGGAAAATATGAAATTGAGACAGGCATGATAGAGCATATCTGTAGTTCTAGCCATTTAGAGGCCAAAGATCAGGAGTTCAAGGTCATTCTCAGCTTCATAGTAAATTTGAAACCAGCCTGAGATATATGAGACCTAGTCTTAAAAACAGAAAAAAAAATAGAAAAAAACCTCACAAAATCAAAAGGAAACAAAATAATCAAACAGCAATGATTCTAGTTGTGAACGTTTATGTAACGTTTATGTTTTTCACTAACAGTGAAAAAGAACAAAGTGGTCTATTGCCTTTGTTCATGGTTATCCTGAACCTGATGGTAAGACCCTATTGCTGAAAACTCCTCAATCCTAGCTAACAGACATGGAGAAATAAAGCTGGTAATGACCTGGAATTGCTCCGCTACCAGAATGTGCTACGCAGACGGGCTGTAGAGGAGAAACGTCATCAAAAGTCTTTTCCTGTGAATCCTGACAGTATGGTCGTGACTGACTTGACAATTTTGGTATTTTAGATGTTACAGGGGTAATCCATGGATTTCTGATTGGTTTTGGGACTCTCTCCATGGGATAGAACTCATGCTTGGTACTGTAAAATTAGCTGTGAGTCCACAAGTGAGTATATCATAGGCATTAGTGGAGATCTTACTGTTTTTTTTTTTTTTTTTTTTGGTGTGTGAAACAGATATGGCCTCAAACTGCCTTTGAAGTACTTATCTGAGTATCAATAGATTAGTGCAGCTCTCAAGTCTCACTTAGAAAGTTTGCTTAAGCAGTGAACAGCAATTAATACAGAGACAAGTAGTCAGAGGGCAGAGGATGAGACCTAAAGGGGACATCTGTATTATAGTCACTCCCCTCATGGCTTGGAGAATATTGTGGCTATGGGACAGAAACATTGTAAGAGCTGTACTGGGGAGGGTTGTTGTGAAACAATGCCTTCTAGAAATGATAAGGTCATGGCCTTCATGAACTCACAGTATCTTGCACTAGACCAAGGAAACCAAAATTTCAGCATAGATAATGAAGTCTCACCCCTAGATGAGGAGTTTCATAGAGAAAAGACTACCAGAGTAGGAAGACTGAGTGTTCTTTAGCAAGTGGCACCTTGTCGCTTGTCCATACTCCAGTGGAAGATGCCACCCCCATTCACTTACAGAAATTGCTGACAACACTCAGTGGATTGTAAAAAGTATCCAAGCTGAGAGTGGCTGTGGCAAGTGGATTCTGAGAGGACTTATGGGGGAGTACAGCATAGCTATGACTAAAATACATTTTATGTGTATGTGTAAAATTCTCATAAAAGTTCATAAAAGAGAATAACTATAAACTTTTATCCTTCTTTCTTATTTTAAAATAATGATGATAAAACAAGGCATTTAGTGATTGTTAAAAAAATGTGTGCAGAATTAATGGACAAATCAATAAGTTGACAAACAAAAAGTTATTAGCTTAGGATGTATATTTTGTATGGGAATTGAATCCAAAGGCTTTAACATGCTCCACTAATGAGCTATATTCTTGGCTTTAAATTATTTATTTATTTAGTTAGCTGTTTGGTAATAAAATGATTACTTAAATAATGAAGAGAGATGAGAATTTATCTTTCTCATTTGTCCTAATCTTGGAAGGTTAGATTGTCAAACAATTGAAAATCCAGACTTCATTAGTCTTTTGAAGAAGATTCATCATGCTACTGCTGAATCAAACAGAGATGACCCCCAGCCTCATTGATTCTGAACGGGATCCCAGGCCTGGAAGACATGCATGTCTGGATTTCCTTCCCGTTCTGTTCCATGTATGCAGTAGCTGTTGTGGGGAACTGTGGACTCCTCTACCTCATCTTCTTTGAGGGCTCGCTTCACAGGTCCATGTATTACTTCTTGGCTATGTTGTCCCTTACCGACCTTGTGATGTGCACTGCTTCAATTCCCAAAACTCTCTGTATCTTCTGGTTCTACCCTAAGGAAATCAGTTTTACTGATTGCCTGGTCCAGATGTTCTTCATTCACACTTTCACAGGGATGGAGTCTGGGGTCCTTATGCTGATGGCTCTGGACCGCTATGTAGCCATCTGCTATCCTCTACGCTATTCTACCATCCTCACCAACCCTGTCATTGCAAAAGCTGGGCTTGCTACTTTCCTGAGAGCAGTGGTACTCATCATTCCTTTGATTTTCATCACAAAGCAACTTCCCTACTGCAGAGGCAATATGATAAACCATACCTACTGTGACCAGTTATCTGTAGCCAAAGTCTCCTGTGGGAATATCAAGGTCAATATTGTCTATGGTTTGATGATAGCTCTCTTGATTGGGGGCTTTGACATCCTGTGTATCACTGTCTCCTACACCATGATCCTGAGGGCAGTAGTCAGTCTGTCCTCGGCAGATGCTCTGCAGAAGGCCTTCAGCTCCTGCACTGCCCACATTTGTGCCATCGTTTTCTCCTATGGTACAGCCTTCTTTTGTTTCTTTTTAAACCGATTTGGGGGCAACACCATCCATCCATCTTGCCTCATCATTGTAGCTAATATTTACCTGCTTTTGCCTCCTACTATGAACCCTGTTGCCTATGGAGTGAAAACCAAGCAGATATGAGACTGTGTTGTAAGGATTCTTTTGGGGACTAAGGATGAAAAACATAGTTGACAGGAAAAAGAATGAAAAGGGAAGGGAAGTCAAGAAAACACAGGATGATCCAGTTTAAATGCAAAACCCATGTGCTCTTGTGTTGAATTCTTGGTCCCCAGCTGGTTGTACTGTTTGGAAAGGTTTGGAAACTTTCAAAATAGGGCCTCACTGGAGGAAGTAGGTTACTGGGAAGCCACTCTGAAGTGTTATACTTTGTACCCCTGTCTCTGCATTTTCTATCTGTCACAAAGTGAAGAATTTCCACTATCACATTCTCCTGCCCCAGTGATGTTCTGCTTAAATGCTGGGACTAGCCACCAGGAAAAGAACCCTCTGAAATCATGAGAAAAATAAACTGTCCCTCACTTGAAGTTCTTCTCTCAGGTGCTGTGGTCACAACAGTAAGAGTGCAACATAGGAGCCAAGAAAAGTAATGGGAAGAAATATTTTTGTTAACTGTGTAGTCAAGGTTGAGAGACGCCTTTCCTAGAGATCATTGTGACCATGACAAGAAGGGCGCTGAGCTGATTTTCAGATGTCAATGTCCCTGGCATATCTTGAGTTTTTCCTCCTTCCCTCTCTCACCACTTTGATCCTCAGTACAAATTTCCAAGGACAAATACGAGAAGTGGAAAGAAATCAATGTCACCGTAAAGAAATGACAAGGTAGAGGGAGGTCGTGCCCCAGATGCAGTTGCTCCTGTTGTGGAACAGTGGTCGAAATGCCACATGGAAGGCAGCTGTTGCACTCTTCTGAGAAATGTGTGTACCACCACTCCAGTCCCTCATACATCACACTGTCTTACTGACGGAGAACTGGGAAACTGCCAGGCCATGAGTGTGAAGCATGAGCCTTTGTTTCCAGTTGCAAGACATTTAGAAAGGTGTGTTGTGAACATTAGAAACAATTAAAACATGTGTGTGTGCTGATAAGATTAGAAAAAAAAGAAATGACAGTCATTTAGTCTATACAGGCAATAAACAAACTAAAATAAAATAATTGAGACACGGAGTGTAAATTAAAAAAAATTAAAACCTGGAAGAAGTGAAGGAAATGCAGGAAATCAGGTGGGAAAGTGGGGTAAGACCTGTCAAAAGAGATGGACAACCTCCTCAAATCTCTAGTCAAATAGGAAACATTAAAAACACAGTGTGAAAAATTCAGACTCCATCCCAGAAGGATTGGTATGGTCTGGAGAGCTGCCCTGTTCTCAAGGTAGTGAGTGCAGTTACACTTAAGACCAAACAGGAAGTTTGTATTGTAACTGACTCATTTTAAAAGGGAAGAGAGGGAGAGAGAGCCGCTTGCAACAGCAGCAGAGGGAGGAAGGACACTGGGAGCATTTTCTTCACTTGTTTTCTCCTGGAACAGTGAGATACCATTTTAAACAGACCCCTACTGAGTTCAGTGGCTCAGTGGTCCAGAAACCTTGGTGACCTGTGATCTAAGGGTATCACAGCAGGTGTGGCAGGATTATGTGCCCAGCAGATTACCTGTAGAACAGTGATGTAGCCTTGCATCAGAACCTGGAAGCACTCAGAGAGGCAGGAAACAATGTCTGCAGAGAAAAATAGACGCAGGGTCCAATGCCTTCTCAACATCAGGAAGGACCGAGGAGGAAGAGGGCCAGCATTAGCAACCAGGCCTCTGCAGGACTTCACAGAACACGTGACCTGACCCCAAAGAACCTCCGTACTGATGGGACCAGCATCTGTGATTTAACTTCAGCCTTGCAAAGCACCATTCAAGGGTATGAGCGTGTGTCTCAGGAAGGAAAGAGAGAGGCTTCACCAAACCGTCAAAGGAGACTGCATCCAGACACTGCACACCCACTCCACGTCCTTCCCTTTGACATCCAGTGTCAGTTTAGAAGGCCAGATCTCTTCCGCTCTGTTCCTGTCTTCTCTTTTTCCTCTGTTTTCTCCTTTTCTATTTATATTTTCATAGGTTTCACAAAGAACAAAGGCCAACCTGGCTTGTGGGCTCTCTATGTCTCAGTCTTGTGAAATGGAGTTGAGGCTATTTGGTTGTATTTCCTTGCTTATTTCTGTGCGTTCTACCTTGATCCCAGACTATTGAATGCCTCCTCTCTCAGTTCCCATTCACCTCTATTGTTCTACCTTCTATCTACTTTCCCTCCTCTAATTTCTCCATCAATCCAATGTTAATCTCTAGTCTTACACTACTTATTTCATTTCATTTCATTTTTTTACTTTCCACTCATACCCATAGTAACTGATACCTGAATGTAAACCATACTATCAGTGTTACTTTATTCCCTAAAATGATTGACATTTAAGGAGTTACTTACCATCTGTCACTGTATCTTCATAGTGGTACACATCTTGGTAGTGATCATTGTTACAGACAGTATTCTACTTTCAGGAGACTAGCAATGAAAATGACACCTCAAACCTAGTACAACCTATTTCCTCTTAAACACCGCAAGCTCTTCCACTTAAAGAATACAGTTTTAAATACAACCAATATCTTGCACATGCCCTGATGCAACAACACAAGAAACAAGAAAAATCAAGGCAGTAGCCCTTCTCCATAAACTACTGGTCTCACAGTGATGTCCTCTAACAAGACGGAATTTAGATGAAATCTACAAAATTCAAAACAGTAGTTAGGAGTATGTTTAAAGAAATCAGAGAGAAGATGAATGAACCCATGGATGAGTTCCAAGAGAACACACACAAATAGCTGAATGAAATAAAGAGGTCAGTACAGCATGTAGAAGCAGAATTCAATAAATAGAAATACTGAAAATAAGTTAGTAAAAAGTTCTAGGGAAAACCTAACAAATTGTATGGGTCAAGGGAAGGCAGAATATCAGGCCTTGAACACAGCGTAGAGTATGATGTTTAATATTAATTATCACCTGACAGAATCAATGAAGAGATGAGTCTCTGAAGACATCTCGGTGGGATTGTCAGGACTAAGCTAACTGGAAGAAGACACAGCATAAATGTCAGTGGTACCACTCCATGGGTTGACATCCTGAATCTCACTAAAGAGAAAACTAGCTGGGAATGAGTGTCCATCTCTCTTTTCTTCCCGATTGTGTGTGTCATGTGACAAGTTGTCTCACACTGCAGGTGTTATGCCTTCCCTGCCTCAGTGAACAGTAAGCTGAATTAAACACTTCCTTCCTTAAACTGATGTTGTCCAGTACTTATTTTTCTACAGGTTTAAGGAATTTATATTCACAAGCCCTCTCTACTGTCGGGGACCAGCCTTGATAAAAATACCACTTGCCAGGGTAGGGACATGGGAATTAGAAATATCTGAAAAGAGTACAAAGACGTGGAAATAATAAAACAGAAAACATAGAAAAGTACCAGGAGGGAGTTTCCTTGAATACTGAAATCACCCACATTTAATTTCCAATTTCTTAAAATATCCCAATCCCAAGAGGTAGGAGTAAGAAAAAAGACTACATTAACATGATACAAGGAAATGGAGAGACCAGTTGAAGGCCATGGGCTGCTGTAGGAAGTCTTACAGCTAGTGGTAACCCACCCACTGGGGGTGGCCTCTTATACTATATATGCTGATGCAGAGCCCGTGTCCGGCCTCTTTTTTCGGCCTCTCCCTCTGTTCAGGTTGTGGATTTCGGTTCCTGATCTCCGTTCCAGAAGAGGATTCTGATTTGTGAGTTTACCCCTAAATAAATAACCATCTATTTCTCAATTCTGAGCTAGTGTGGGATTTCTTTTAAGCGACCATCTTCATTTGGTGCCCACATGGAATCGGACTCCACACCTACCGGGTGGATGGCCTAATGGCCTCGCCAATCCACGGCCCAGACAGTCTCCCAATCCTGCCCGCTTAGCTTGCTTTTACCTAAGCAGTTTTTTTGTAGAATCCCCGCCACAGCGGAGTTTACTGCATGTGACAACTTGCAAATTTCCCAAGCACACACATGCATGCACGCACGCACAACCGCTGCATTCCCCGGGGTGGTTCCTTGCAGCTTGGCTACTTGTACAGCTTCTGGTTTCTGCTCCCTGCCACTGAGTTCTGGTTTTCTTGCTCCTTGTATGGAATTGATTTAATGGCTTTTAATTTGTCAAGCAAAGCATATTTCTCAGTATTTAACCAGTATGAAGGCATAAAACTAAAGCAACTCAGAAATTAAAGCAGCCCAGGACCATCCCTACTGTCACCAGTTGCATTGCTTCTAGTTGCAACTCTGCAGTCACAACATCTGCTGGACAATAAAGATTGCAGTTTACCGGATAACCTAACAGGTAATTAATAAATCATTATGGCAGACTTTGTTAATAATGCAACTTTTAGTAACTTTTTTGCTAATACTATGGATTGCATTATGTGAGGCGTATATGACTATGGTGATGCTTCTCCATATTCTGTCATTAAGAAACAATATGGCACTTTGAGGAATGATACAGTCTTTACAGATTAATTATGAACAGCTAGTTGACAGGATTAATACCATAGAAGATCAAAAGTTACCTGGAAAAGTTAATAATATTATAGACAAAGTTGAATCCATATCTAAGGGTACTAAGAAGTTATCTGAAAGAATTCATACTGTTGAATTTGATAATCAAAATTTGTGAAAAAGTTATGATAAATTAGCAGAAAAACTGTCTCTCCAGGATGGCAATCTGCACACTATTCAAGTAATGTCCAAGGATGAGCTGTTATCTTTAAAGGAAAAACTTTTTTTTCAGACCTTGGAATCACATGTGCAGAATGAGGACCGGAAGCTAGGTGCCTCAATGAAATCACTAGAAATATATACAGGCCAGGAGATTCAGGCTGTACAAAAGACAATAATAAAAAGATTTGAAATAATTGAGAAAATTATTGGAACTGATGAACAGGGAAAGAAGGCACAAGGACAAGATTCAATTGCCAGTAGCTGTCAGAGATGACTTACCCAAGGTTTTTAGCTTCCTAGCCTGTAATCTACTCTGACAAAGCATCAGGTTCTAAAGGCCCAAAAGGATCCAAAGAAGGTAGATTGATAGCTATAGGAATGAATGATCTAAAAGAAATTAAGCAAGCTGTTGTAACTTATGGCTTGTATTCCACATTTGTTAAGGAGATGATAAAGTCATGGTCTTCTAGCATTAAAGAAACACCTCATGATTTCTTTCAGTTAGTTTCAGCAGTCCTGGATGATGTAACTCAATTGATATTTAAAATTTATTTCAGAGAAGAAGCCAAAATTTTGGAATGACAGGGAAAAGCAAAAGGTCTCGAGACTTCCCAAGATCAAATTCTTGGTGAAGGCCCTTATGCTGACCCACAGGTTCAAACTCTTTACAATGAGGAAATCTTGTCCCTATGCCACAAAGCAGCCTTAAATGCTTGGGACAAGATTCAAGAACTAGAAAAATGAATTGAATCATATACCAGGGTAAACAGGGCCAGAGAGAACCCTTTACTGACTTTTTACAAAGATTAAGTAAGGCTGTACAAATAGGAGTAACAGACCCAGATGCTAGACAAGTAATTATTGAATCTCTGGCTTTTGAAAATGCCAACTTAAAAAGCAAAAAGATACTTGGGCTTTTAAAGGTTAGATCAGCACCTATGGATGAATGGATCCTACATACAATGAATATTGAGACATTTGACTATAATACTGAATCTTGGGTAGGAGAAGCAATTTCCAAAGGAATGAGGAGACATCAAAATGCCAAGTGTTTTAATTGTGGTAGAATAGGACATCTGAGAAGGGATTGTAGACAATGAATTCCTAGAAATAATATCTCCTCTGGGAATGGCAAGAATAGAGGACTCTGCCTTCAGGTGTATGTAGAAGGTGTGGCAAAGGCCAATATTGTACCAATGCATGCAGATCAACAAAAGACAGACAAGGCAAACCAATACTATTTGGAAACTCCTTGAGGGGCCTCTTGCAGGCCCCAAAGTCAAAAGTGGCCCAGCCATTCTCAGTAACTTTGGAGGACATGTCTCACCAGGAAAAGTAAAAAATCCAGGACCTTCTGTAAAAGACCATACTGTTCTAAATGATGGCATAAACATGGAGGATAAGTAAAAACTTCCAGTAGGAAATAAGAAATGTATATTCTGGAAGGTTTTATAAATGATAAAAGCCAAAGCTAATAGTGTATCTAAGTGGCATTGTGATTGTTGGTTTGATAGACACAGGTGTGGATGTGAGCATCATTACTCCAGAATCTTGGCATCCAAATTGGCCTCTTCAACAGGCAGATGTTCAATTACTAGGAATTGGAACCATATCTCAAGTTAAACAAAGCACAAGATGGGTTGACTGTATCGGGCCAGAAGGTCAAAGAGGGAAGCTGAGGTCACACGTGGCTATAGTGTGGTAAATTTATGGGGCCATGACCTACTACAGTAATGGAATACTGATATCAACATTCCTGCAGTCCCAGGAACTCATAGTTCTGGGAAGGATATAATAAGGTACTATACACAAAGGTCACCAGCCATTCAGGCTTTATAAGGACATAAAGCAACTAGCAAACCTTTAGAGGTAACAACAGCCCTACCTTCAAAATGGTTAACTGAGAAGCCAATATGGGTTAAACAGTGACCTTTAGCTGAAGAAAAGTTGCAGGCTTTAGAACAGCTGGTACAAGAGCAACTAGATGTTCACCATATTGAAGAATCAACCAGCCCTTGGAATTCTCCTGAATTTGTACACCACACCATTGACACTTATTTATGTTTTCAGTGGGCAACTGCTTTAAGCTCAGAAAGGGCTGATTCAGTAATCACACATTTATTGGAAGTTATGGCCATCATGGGTATACTTGTACAAATAAAGACAGATAATAGTCCAGCATATGTCTCTAGGAAAATGAAACAGTTTGTTTGCTTATTATAATGTTAAGCATATTATGGGTACACCATACAATCCTATAGGTCAGGCAGTTATAGAAAGATCAAATTGAACTATAAATGATATGTTAAACAAACAGAAAGGGTTGGAAAATGCCCCCAGAAATGGATTACATAATGTTTGATTAACCTTGAATTTTCTTAACGCTAATGAGAAAGGGACAACAACAGCAGAGAGACATTAGATAATGGAAAAGTCTTCTGAATTAAATCAACCAGTTTATTTCAAGGATGTGCTGACCTCACAATGGAAGCCAGGAGATGTGCTACGTTGGGGAAAGGGCTTTGCTCTTGTTTCCACAGGAGAAGAAAAATTATGGATACCATCAAAATTAATAAAGATTTGGTTTGAAAAGGAGAAACCTCTTGAAAAAGAGAAATGACAGCTCATCCACAATGGTGACAACCATACAGGTGGTAAGGAAGCCATATAGGGTTAGGGCAGGGTTCTGCTGTTGTCTTTGCAGAAAAATACTCATCTTCAAAATTTCAAGAGACCCTGGATGTTTGAATGATCACAGATGGAAAAATAACTACCCAATAAGGATCATCAAGAAAATCAAATATGATTTGTAAGTACAAATGATAGAGTATATCATTTATATATATATACATATGTATAATATTTTTATATGAACACATAGAGCTGGCTTTGGAGTTGGATACTGGCTCTGTCCCTCTCTAAATCCAAGCGTGTTGTTAAAAGAAAAACCCAGAGATTCTGTCTCATATCAGGAGCCATGATATGGGAAAGAAAGAAAATAGAATTTAGAAAAATTTTACTTTTATTCATATCTATTTTTGTCTCTATCATATCTTTCATTGAATATATATATCTGTATATGTCTATATAAATAATGTTTAAGTTTTCCACAGTGAACAATGAATTTTCCTTCAGTAATATTTGAAGTTTCCAGGAAGAAGATGGGGCCCCATAACAACAAATTCACCTGGTTGATATGATGTCATGATGCTGATAGTGCCACTACAAGACCTGTGTTTGGGTACCAGCTGCTCAAGATGGTTCCAACTTGGTTAGCTGAAATGGTGCACTTTTTTTACAACGTACTGGCCAGACCTCCACCAAATACTCAGAGACTATTTGCAATTATACCAGACATGAATCTTGGAATTTAACCATCATTTTACTTTCACAGAATCCCATAGAAAGAACATCACCCCCATGACAGCTGGAAGCAATTCTCGAAGATGAAGTCCCCTCTCCTAACAAAGTTTGTCCTCAGGGTTAGAGACATCATTTAGGGGTTGATTGTAATTGGTATAGGGTTGGGGATTGGGGGTAAATTTTATAGGCTCAGGGATCTCTTTGAGAAAAAAAAGAAAAAGGGAAAATTGGAAGGGATAATAGATAGGTATGAGCTTGCTCACACTAATAATAATAGTGAGTAATAGAGTGAATACTTGTGTGTTATTATTTATAGACAATTACATTGGTATAGATTCTTGTGTATTGATACAAAGTTAAATTATATTGAATATTGTATGCATGCATGCTTCTACCTCTGCTTACATTTTTATATATTGATATATATTTATCATATTGCAATGCCCATTTCTACCTCTGATCAAGATACTTATACATTGTTTACATTTTGAGGTCATTGATCTCATTTGTTTCACAATTGTTTATTGTATGGCTCAAGGCATTATGTGGCATTTAAGAATATAATTCTATTTTTATCTTTTGAGGTTGTGTTTTCAAGGAGTCATAGGCATGCTGCACAATTCCTTGTCCTTGAGGATTATAAGGAATACCTGTCTTATGTTTGATATTCCATTGAGAACAAAATTGATGAAATGTTTTACTAACATATCCAGACCTGTTATCTGTCTTTATGATTTGGAGTCCCCATATATGAGATACATTTTAAGCAATAAGTTACTACACGCTGGGTGGCTTCCCCAATTTGTGCAGTGGCCATCAAGAATCATGAATATGTACTGATTGTCACATGTCTTAATTTGCCAAACTCTACAACATGAGTAACATGCATTTGCCATAAATGATTAGGAAGTAGTCCTTGGGGATTTATCCCTAGATGAGGAATAGGTAACTACTGTGGGCATATATTCCATTGCTCAACAATTTCAGTGAGCAGCTTCTCCTGTCAATTTAAATTGTTTTCTTAAACTTAAGCTATTTTGGTGATGCAGAGCATGTGATCACTGAGCAAGTTCAACCTGCAATAAAACAATTAGTTTTGTAAACTTATTAGCTAAAGCATTACCTTCAGCTAAAGGACTAGGAAGATTTGAATGTGCTCTGATATGTCCTACAAAGCATTGCAACCTTTTTTGTTGTGTGGCATTTTGAATTTGCTGGAACAGCATCTTAACTTGCTTATTGCTAGTCCCAATACATGGGATGGTTTCTAGGACTTGAAGAGCATTAAGTATATATTGGCTGTCAGTATTTAGATTAAATGCCTTATTTGAAAAAAGCTGAAACATTATAGCCACAGCTTGCAGCTCAACTATTTGAGCTGCAACTATTTGCATTACAAGTCCTTCACCATTAATCACATACATAGCTCTACCATTGGAAGAACCATCTGTAAAAATTAACATAGCATCCTTTAAGGGATCTTTTGCTACAACTTTAGGAAAAATAAAGGAATATAGTTGTGCAATTTGCAGCAATGGATCACCTGGGAAAATATTATTAATCTAGTCATCAAATTGAGCAAACACAATTGCTGTTTCGAATCACTATTATAAAAGAATAAGTATTTTGAAATAACCAATCAATCTGTTGGTTAATATAAGGAACATTGCTCACAGCCTGTTCTCTGCCAAAATATCTCCTAGATTCCATCCTGCTCTCTTGTGCTAGGTAAGCTACTGCTTCAAAATAAGGGTTTAATACTTTAAGTGGCAAAATGGGAAGGTGTAGCCATAAAAGAAGACTGTTTTGCCGTAATACTACTATAGGAGTAAGTTTTGTAGGCAATACAAATGTGCTTTCCAAGGTTGATAATAACTAATTTGATGTACTTGCTATTTCTGTATAGCATACTCTATCTGTGTTGAGTCAGACAGATGTCTGACAGCTTCTGTAAGCTGTCTAGTGGAATTCGTATCACTGCTCCCTTTAAGAATTTCACTTAGTGGCTCAAGGTCTCCCATAGGATATTTTAAATAAGGTCTCGTCATTGGATGTTTTTCAACAACTTTTGAAAATCATTTAGGGACTTTAAACTATCTTTCCTAATTATTAATTTTTGAGGTTTAATTTCTTTAAGATGTAACATATGACCTAAATACTGGAAAGGTGGATGCCTTTGCATTTTCTCTGGAGCAATAATTAACCTGCATGGGATGCAGTAGTCCATATGTCTCAAGTAAAACTCCTTCATCTTTATGGGCAAGCAGGATATCATCCATATAATGAATAATATAAACCTGTGGAAATTGATCTCTAACATTTTGTATGTCCTAAACTACAAATTTCTGGTACAAGGAAGTACTGTTTGCCATACCCTGAGGTAAGACGCTCCATTGATATCTTTTCGTTAGTTCTTTGAAATTAACTGAGGGAATACTAAATGAAAATCTTTGGCAATCTTGTGGTGCCAAAGGAATGGTATAAAAACAATCTTTTAAGTCTAAAATAATCTTATTGGATGTCTTTTGATATAGCTGTAGGAGAAGGCAGCTTTTGTTGTAACACTCTCATCCTTTGCGTGGTCCCATTAACCTCTCTTAGGTCTTGAATTAATCTCCACTTTCCTGATTTCTTTTTAATTAAAAAAATAGAATTCCAGGGCAAATTGGAGGGTGTAATGTGACCATTATCCAGTGTTCCTGCACTAACTGCTGGGTAGCTTGTAATTTTTCTTCTGTTAGAGGCCACTGATTTACCTATACAGGCTCATCACTTTTCCAGACTATTGGGTCTGCATAAAGTGAAGGTTTTTCAATGACCTCTCCTAAAAATACTCTAATCCTGCCCTGGGAGGCCTTTTGTTAGGTATGTTAAGATCAATTATTCCTTTGTTTTTCTTACCTAGACCTTGATTGGGTAACAGTCCTTGCTGAAACATTTGATTAGCAATAACTCTGTTGGGAGAATATAAATATACTCCCATTCAGATCACAATATCTTGGCCCCATAAATTTACAGGTAAATGAGGAACAACGTATGGCTGAAAAGTCCCTTCATGACCTTCTTCATCCTTCCAGTAAAGTTCATTACTACTTAGTTCAGAATTTTGAGTCTGACCAATCCCTTGTAGCTGTGTAATAGTCTTCATTGTTGGCCATTCAGAAGGCCATTGACTGACAGTTATAACAGAAACTCCCATCCACACCCATGTCCAGAAGACCAGAAAACCTTTTTCCATTTATAGACAAGGTGAGTTCTGGTCACTGAGGACCTATAGCTTGTAGTTAATACATGTCAGATGAACCAAATCTGGCCTTTCCTCTCTTATCTCTCTTAATTTGATTTTTGGTTTGCACAGCAAAAAGTAAAATTAATTGCGCAAATCTTGGAGCTGTCTTTACCATAGAAACTCCATTAGGAGCGTGAGTCATAACCTTGATTTCTCCTTCAAAATCAGTGTCAATGAATACAGGGGTAGCAAGAATCCTTGCATAGTGGTGCAACTTCTCACCAACAGTAGCCCTATAGTGCTCTCTAGTAAAGGCCCATAAACCCCAGTTGGGAGAGCTTGCATCCCCATTTTGGGATTCCGAACTGTACATATACATATGGAAGAGCTGAGATCGAGCCCTGTGCTGCCTGGGGTTGTACTGCAAGGGTCCTGAATGGATTTCCTTGTGGGAGAACAGTTGCTGGATTTCCCCAAAAATTTGTGTTGGGGCCTGAGGCTGGCCTCTGTGTCCATTTCCCAAAAGGGGGGTTCCTTTGGTTGTCTCTCTTCGACCTGCACTCACTAGTTCAATGTTTCCCTCTCCTGCATCTCTTGCATAGTCCTGGTTTCTTCCCTGCCCTTGGGTTTACTCTCCTATCAGGACAATTGCCTAATCTGGTGCCTCATAAGACTACACCAGAGGCAGCTTCCAGGAGGTCCTGTAACCCTCATTCTCCCTAGGCTTTGATTTCTTTCTTGGGAGAGAACTTTGTTAACTGTCTTTCCCTGTAAAGCAGCAGCTATGGCCATTCCCTGAGAATACAAGTGGCCAATATCAGAAGAAATCCGAATATAATCAGCAATGTTACTTTTCTTTCTAAAGAGCCTTAAAGCAGCTTTGCATACAGTGTTAGCATTCTCAAAGGTGAGCTGTTTAACCATCAAAAGTCCTGCTTCTGTATCTCTAATCAACCTGTTTTATGCCTGTATCAGTCTGGAGATAAAGTCTTGGAACAATTCATCTGGTCCCTGCCTTTACTAGACAATTTCTCAGTTTGTTCTTTAGAAGACAGAAGTCTATTCCAGGCCTTTTTGGCAGCTGCATTAATTTGGGCATATGCTGCCATAACAAAGTTTATACAGGGCTGATGTGTCCCTGTATAAGGTCCCTTACTTACAAGCATTTCCGAGGAAGTAGGATCTTGCTGGGCCCTGTTTCTCTCTCTCTCTCTCTCTCTCTCTCTCTCTCTCTCTCTCTCTCTCTCTCTCTCTGTCCAGTGCTCCGACATGGGTCTCTGCCTCTGTTTCCATCTGTGGTTGGACAAATATTCTATAGTGATATTTAAGATATTCATCAGTCTGACTACAGGGCAAGGCCACTTAGGGCACCCTCTCCTATATTGCTTAGGGTCTTAGCTGGAGTCATCTTTGTGGATTCCTGGGATTTTTTCTAGAGCCAGGTTTCTTGCAACCCATAATGGCTCCCTCAATCAAGATATCTCTTTCCTTGCTCTCATATATGTCCTTCCTCCATCTCAACTATCCCATTCCCTCAAGTTCTCCTCAACCCTTCCCTTCTCCCCGTCTCTTTCCCTTCTCCCTTTCCTTCCACCCCCGCCCCCATGCTCCCAATTTTGTCAGGCAATCTTGTCTGTTCCAATTTCCAGGTGGGTCTATATATGCTTTTCTTTGGGTTCACCTTATTGCTTAGCTTCTCTAGGATCATGAACTACAGGTTCAATCAAACTACAAAAGCATTTGTTCATCTATGTTCATAGCAGGATTATTTGTAATAGCCAGAACCTGGGAACAACCTAGATGCCCTTCAACTGGAAGAATGGATAAAGAAAGTGTGACACATTTACACATTAGAGTACTACTCAGCGGTAAAAAACAATGACATCTTGAATTTTCCATGCAAATGGATGGAATTAGAAAGCACTATCCTGAGTGAGGTAACCCAGGCCCCCCCAAATGAATATGGTATGTACTCACTCATAAGTGGCTACTAGCTATAAACAAACAAAGAACATTAGGCCCTGTTTCTCTCATCTGCGGCCTGACATTGTTTTGCAAACTCGGTCTTCCACAAGCTTCCTGACAGGCGAGCTTTGACCAACTGCTTCCAGTCCCCTAGGGCAGAGCTTCTAGAGACACATCTTCAAGTAGCATCTTCAGAAAAGGAGCAGTAGGACCCCATTGAGCACAGACTGCTTTTAATTATTGGAGTAACTTGAATGATAAGGGAGTATGTACCCTGAGTGGGTTTTCGGCCTTGCTCTTGAAGCTCTTTGCACTGTAGGTGGATCTAAACCAGCTATTGTGGTAGGAAAAGAAGTGCTCTTCTGAGACGAGGGGATCTGCAGAGTTTCTAGTTTCTGTTAAAATGATGTTACCAACTCCTCCTGTCTCCCAGCATTGCTGGTCACTAATGAGGGAGGTAAAAACTCCTCTTCATAGTCTTCTGAGTAGTCAGACTCTGACCGAATATAATCACCCAGTCCTGTAAGTGCATCCAGCAGCTCCTCCAATGATGCACAGGGTTTGTTTCCCTTCTAGTCCATTCAGGGGGAAGTACCTCCTGCCAAATTCTCCTGTATTAATGCCCAGAAATGAAGTGTATCTGTAGAGAAGTTTTCTGGCCCATATTTGTAATAATACTGTTGGATTTTTATCACGGTATCTTTCAAGGTTCTAAGCTCGGAAAACTGAGGGCATAGCTGCTCTATAAATTCCAAAAATTTTGCTGGGTGGTGGTGGTGCACACTTTTAATCCCAGCACTTGGGAGGCAGAGGCAGGAGGATCTCTGTGAGTTCGAGACCAGCCTGGTCTACACGAGCTAGTTCCAGGACAGGCTCCAAAGCCACAGAGAAACCCTGTCTCGAAAAACCAAAAAAAAAAAAAAAAAATCCAAAAATTTTTCTGTATTTGCTGCTACTGTATTCGGGCTCCCCTGTCCTTTAAAACATCTCTAAGCAACTGTAAAAGCATTTGATTACTTTTTTCCTTTCCCATAACTACAGTTATTATTTACATGTTTTACTCCCGATTTTTGCCACACCTTTCTCTTTCTTTTTTATTATCTCTTATTTATTTCCAAGTGCTCATTACTCACCTCTATATCTGTGGTGAGTCCTTCATGTCCTCCCTTGTTTGCCTGGCCACACTAATGTGTGTTTCAGGGTTCACTGGTCACCCCCACATTGTAGCACCATATGTCTGGGATCAGCCTCTTCAAAAATACCACTTGCCAGGGTAGGGGCATGGGGATTAGAAATATAAGAAAAGAGTATGAAGACGTGAAAATAATAAAACAGAAACATAGAAAAGTATCAGGAGGGAGTTCCAGTGACTACCGAAATCGCCCACGTTTAATTTCCAATTGCTGAAAATATCCTGACCCCAAGAGGTAGGAGTAAGAAAAAAAACTACATTAACATGATACAAGGAAATGAACAGACCAGTTGAAGGTCATGGGCTACATCCATAGTTAAACATTCTGTTGCTAGAACAAAAAAGTCACTCTCACACCCTAGACCAAAACATTGTGTAGGCACACCACTCCCTGAGTGGAACTCAATGTTATCTTCTTAAGGAAACCTTCATCGGATCCTTAGACTTTTGTTTGAGGTAGAAACATACCTACTTTTCTATTCCTAAAATACAAGGTCTGGATATTAGCCACACCTGTTGACAATTACCTTGAGAGAGCAGAACTTGCTAATCTAAATCTAGGTGGGACCTTTGTTTGAGGTAGAAACACAATAACCTTGATGGAATAGAGGTAAGTGCCAACTCGTTGACCTTTGGTCAAGGTGGAAATAGGCTCACACACATTTTTGGGCCTCCACATTCTACAGAGGATTCCAGCGGCATACTTCTGTCTGAAGAGAAGATTAAACATTCCCAAAGAAGACACAAAGAATAAATAGTTGCAGAATGGTTAACCACCACCAAACAACAGGAATTAATAAACTCCATTCTGTAATAACTTGCAATATTAACAGTCTGAACTTCCCCAACAAAAAGACACAGATAAACAGATTAGATTAGAAAACAGTATCCACTTGTTTCTGCCTTCAGAAAACATACTTCGCCACTAATGAGAGATGTCATTTTGAGTAAAATGTGGAAAAGGTATTTTAAACAAATAAGAAAAAGAAACGAGTGTACCTATTCTAATGTCTAACAAAATAGACTTTAAATCGAAATTACTCAGAAAAGATAGAGAAGACATTTCATCCTCATTAAAGGAAGAATTCACCAAGAGCATATTACAATTCTAAACATTTATGTATCAAGCAGGTGCACCCAATTTTATAAAAAGAAACACTATTAGATCTAAAATCACAGGTTGACTGCAACACAGGGATACTTGATGATGTCAATACTATATTCTCACCAATAAATAGGTCATCCAGACAAAAACTAAATAGAGAAAGTCTGGAATCAAACAGCATCATAAATCAAATGAGTATAACATATTTTTTTCTAGAACACTAAAGAGCACACTTTCTTCCCAGAATCCCATGGAACTTTCTCCAAACCTGACCAGCATCCTTCAGTTCTTTCTGGGGAGCATTTGCATGTATGGGCAGGACGGAGCCGGGTTAGCACACTTGCTTTCACACCGCTGTTCAGCTGAGTAGTGCTGGCGTGTGGCTGTCTGTAAATTGCTCAGGCTAAGTCATCTGCAGGGTTCATGGAGAATTACACCTTCACAGTCAATGCCTCCCTCCAGATCACCTCTTCCCATGTTCAGTGTGGATATGGACCAACCTGGAGGTTGCAATTGACTACAGTCTTGTACAGGCGGGACCCAGCCTCTAGCTGCCACTCCTGGCTGCTTCTTCTGTGGAATAATGGCTCTCCTTTTTGAACATGCTTAATATATAACTCAATTGCAAATAATTTAAATTTTGATTTAAGAAGTTATTAACCAAATCTTTCTCAAAATATATAATTCTAGATTAAGAGATATGTATTTGGCACCTTTAAATTATATCTTTTCTCAAACACATTTTATTTATTTCTTTTAATTTTCATAATTAATAGACATATATAGTACATGCATTAATTTGTTAAAAATTTAAAAGAATATAAAATTAGAGTTATTTGTTGTTTAGTTTTGCTGTGATCACCATTGCCATTTCTACTTCAGACATTGCACATCCAAGCATATCTAATTTATTAAACTTTGGCTCAGTTTCTAAGTGTGATAATGTTTATTGTCAATCCCTTTGAAAATAAATAAGCTTATGAAAATCAGATCCAATGTTATTTAATGCTTTTTTCAAGTTTTTAGTCTCACTTGTAAAGTTCCCAGGGCTCCATATTATTTCAAATAGATACAATTATACAAAGTGAACTAAAAGATGAAGCTTTGTATGTGAATGATTCAAACAGTTACTATTTTAATACATAACTCACAGACCTTTAACAGAATGCTGAAATTATATAAATACCATGATTGTTATGTAAAATAACACATTTATTCTTGTTACCTTCACTATATGGAAACTCACAAATAAACATGTGCATAATCCAAATAAAATCATACATTACAGGAAACAGTAGGATGGAAATCTCTATCTACTTATCCTCCTCCCATAGTGTTACCTTGTTTTCTTTTTTATTGTATTTTTTAATTTAAATTGTTTTTTTATTAATCTATATATTTTTCTCTGCTCCCCTCTCTTCTTCTTCCTTCCCCTTCAACCCTCTCCCAAGGTCCCCATACTCCAAATTAATTCAGGAGATCTTGTCTTTTTCTATTTCCCATGTAAATTAGAGGACTCTCTTAGGGTCCTCTTTGTTGTCTAGATTCTCTGGGGTTGTGAAGTGTAGGCTGGTTTTTCTTTGCTTTATGTCTAAAAACCAGTTATGAGTGAGTACACATTATATTTGTCTTTCTGGGTCTGGGTTACATCACTCAATATGATGTTTTCTAGATCCATCCATTTTCCTGCAAAATTCAAGCTGTCATTATTTTTTTCTGCCGTGTAGTACTCCATTATGTAAATGTACCACTTTTTTTATCCATTCTTTGATCGAGGGGCATTTAGGTTGTTTCCAGTTTCTGACTATGACAAACAAAGCTGCTATGAACATAGTTGAGCACATGTCCTTGTGGCACGATTGAGCATCCTTTGAATATATACCCAAAAGTGTATTCATTCATTTGCCAAGATGTCATTTTTTTCTGCTGTATAGTACTCCATTGTGTAAATGTACCACATTTTCCTTATCCATTCTTTGGTCAAAGGGTATTTAGGTTGTTTCCAGGTTCTGGCTAGAACAATGCTCCTATGTACATAGTTGAGCACATGTCCTTGTGGTATGATTGAGCATCCTTTGTGTATATACCCAAAAGTAGTATTGCTGTGCCTTACCTAACAAATTAGGTAGGTTGTTTCCTAATTTTCTGAGAAATTGCCATAGTGATATTCAAAGGGGTTGTACCAGTTTGCATTCCCACCAGCAATGCAGAAGTGTTCCCTTTTCGCCACATCCTCTCTAGCATAAGTTGTCATCAGTGTTTTTGTTCTTGGTCATTCTTACAGGTGTAAGATGGAATCTCAGAGTTGTTTTGATTTGCATTTCTCTGATGGCTAAGGATGTTGAACATTTCCTTAAGTGTTCTTAACTATTTGCTGATGATATAATAGTTTGCATAAGCGACCCCAAAAAGTCTACCAAGAAACTTCTACAACTCATAAACACCTTCAGCAATATAGCAGGATACAAGATTAACTCAAAAAAA
>PVIU01022023.1:0-30283 GCA_004026605.1 Ondatra zibethicus | reverse complement strand
TAGGCTGTCGTTATTTTTTTCTGCTATGTAGTACTCCATTGTGTAAATGTACCACATTTTTTTTTTATCCATTCTTCGATCGAGGGGCATTTAGGTTGTTTCCAGTTTCTGGCTATGACAAATAAAGCTGCTATGAACATAGTTGAGCACATGTCCTTGTGGCATGATTGAGCATCTTTTGGGTATATACCCAAAAGTGCTATTACTGGGTCTTGAGGAAGGTTGTTTCCTAATTTTCTGAGAAATCGCCACACTGGCATCCATAGGGGTTGTACCAGCTTGCATTTCCATCAGCAATGCAGAAGTGTTCCCTTTTCTCCACAGCCTCTCCAGCATAAGATGTCATCAGTGTTTTTGATCTTGGCCATTCTTACAGGTGTAAGATGGAATCTCAGAGTTGTTTTGATTTGCATTTCTCTGATGACTAAGGATGTTAAATGTTTAAATGTTGAACATTTCCTTAAGTGTCTTTCAGCCATTTTAGATTCCTCTGTTGAGAGTTCTCAGAATGAAATTCCTCATGTGGTTGAATACTTGTCCTATCTGATGGTGCTATTTTGGGAGGTCATTAAGGAAGTTAGAAATTGAGGTGTGTGTGTTGGAGCAGGAAGAGCTGTCCTTAAGCCTGCATAGCTCTTCCTTACTTCCTGTCCCAAACTTCCTGTTATGCCAAGATGAGATGTGAGCAACCATTTGCCTCACACACCTACCACCACAGACCCACCCAATTCTATGCCTTCCATGCCATGATAGGTCATATCACTTCAAACTGTGAACTAATATAAAACTCTGTTGATTTTTTAAAGGGGGGGGCAAAAAGGAAGAATTCTCTGTTGGAAAAATTCTTGCTGTGAAAAATTGAGGATACTATTTCCAAATTCTAAAAAGCCAAGCATGATAGCATGCAGTAGTAAGTCCAGGGATGGAAAAGCAGACAGGTGGATCTCTGGAGCTAATGTGCCAGCCAACCTATTTGAAATGGTGAGTTCCAGGTACAGTGAGGGAGATGATCTCAAAAATAAAATGGAGACTCTCTTTCAGACATATACTCACAGTTAATCACACACACACACACTCATTATGGGGATGATTATGGCATCTGAATATTAATAATTTGCTGTTTCTTGTGGGCAGTGAGTTTTAGTCAGTAATTTACCTCACACTCCAGGCTCCCATGCATTCGAGCCATGAAGTACCACATCCTCTCAAACAACTGGGCAAAATAAACCTCTCTAAAAACACTTCTCCAGTGTTTAGGCATTATAATGAAATACAGCCATGGCTGCAATGCCCAAATTAAAAGCAGAAAATATTACATTTGCTTTTAGAATTTAAACACTGGCTTATAGGGAAAACCCATCTGGTTTTAGGTTATTTTATTTAGTTGACTTGAATTGATTTGAAAATTAGATGAAGTCTCATTTGGGTTACTATTATTTACTATGTAGTACTTCCTAGTGACATTAATCATATATTTCCCATTACATACATTTAAAAAATTCTCATGTCCTATCTTCTCAAATAGAGAAAGCAAAACACCTTAAAAAGAAGAGATAACTCTTGGAAGAGTGTGATTGTACAGGTCAGCCTGGGAATGTAAAGTGCTGTTGGCTACATCCCTTCAAAGCACTATTTCTTGTTCTGTCACACAAGTTCAACAAGGTAGAAAAATTATGGACTACCTAGCGGCTTGACTTGTAAAAGATGTTTGCTTGTAAGGCCATTTGACTGCACTCAGTGTACCAAAGAACAATCATTTGACCTCATGCCTGCTACAAGAGTGACAGAAGGAAATGTTACATTTGGAAGGAAGTAAAAGGCAGGGGCAAAAAGGTCTAGGGAACTCCCTGCTAACTCTACATTTCGTACATCTGTAGTGAAGAGTGGAAGTTATAAAACAAACAGTGGTTCACACAATAGCCAAAGCCTATGGCTTACAACTGATGGAAGGGGTTGACTAATAAATTTGTAAATTGTTTACTTCTTATATTTTTATATTAAAATGTCTATGGAGACAGGCCACTTATACTTAAATTGGTGTCTTTGAAATATAATTCTCTTAGGAAGGTTTAACTATTTCAAAAATATTAAGTTTAAATCATTTAGCAAACTCACTTTAAATTATTACATTGATTTTAAGATATACACTCAGTATTATGTGTCTCTAAAATTAAGTCAGTAATTAAAATTGATAAAATGTTAGAAATTCATCGGCAGTGTTTTGTCCTGCTTAATAAGACTGTCGTGTATAATGGTATTAAAACCAGGACCTCTTAGCTTTAATATTTGACAATTGTTAATCCACCAAGCTTTGTGAATAATTATTCATGTTAACCTAATGGATGGTCTTCACCTTCATTTTATTAGTTCTGTGTGTAATGGAAATTTATGTAATAGCTCAGAACTCGAGAAAAATGAAGAAGTTAATAACAATTATGCAAAATGCATAAACAACAAAAGATTTCATTCTAATTCAACTAGAGCTCATATTCCAGGAAACTGGACAAGAAGAGTTAAATGTTAATTGCATGCAGCTGCACGCCACTCCCATTACTTTACCATGGACATATATATATATATAGATATTCATAGCCTATCTAAGAAACCTGAAGATATACCTTATTGGGTAACCTACAGAAAACTAGCTACAGCTTTTATGTAGAAAAAAATAGACACTCATCTATTCTGGATGTCTAGGGAAATATCAAATAGATTCATAACATGTTTCTTAAGTGATGCAAATATACTACTTATAAACTTGTAGAAATTAATTGCTGGTTGTAAATTCATCTTTTATTTATGCAAACATTCAGTTAATTGTACAAACACACACACACACACACACACACACACACATGCACATGTAGTAGGAGGATGCTTGTTCTTTTCCCAGCCACCCAGATCAGAAATAAGCACACAGAAACTGTATTAATTAAAACACCAATGATAGCTTATGCTGGAGAGGATATGGGGTAAGGGGAACACTCCTCATCCATGGCTGATGGGAATGCAGACTTGTACAACCACTTTGGAAATAAGTATGGTGGTTTCTCAGAAAATTGGAAATCAACCTACCCCAGGATCCAGCAATACCACTCTTGGGCATATACCCAAAAGACGCTCAATCATACTACAACGGCATTTGTTCAACTATGTTCATAGCAGCATTATTTGTAATAGCAATAACCTGGAAATAACCTAGATGCCCTTCAACCAAAGAATGTATAAAGAAATTGTGGCACATTTACACATTAGAGTATTACTCAGCAGTAAAATCAATGGCATCTTGAATTTTGAATGCAAATTGATAGAATTAGAAAATAGTATCGAGTGAGGTACTCCAGACCCCAAAAGATGAATATGGTATGTACTAACTCATAAGTGGATACAGGCTATAAACAAAGGACATTCAGCCTATAGTTCATGATTCTAGAGAAGCTAAGTAATAAGGTGAACTCAAACAAATACATACATAGATCCATCTGGAAATTGGAAACAGACAAGATTGCCTGAAATAATTGGGAGTGTGGGAGTGAGGGGAGAAGGGAGGGTAGGAGGAAAAGAAGAGGGGAGAAGGGGAGGGTAGAGGAGAAATTGAAGGAATGAAATAGTTGAGATGGAGGAAGGACAGAGATGAAAGCAAGGAAAGAGATATCTTGATTGAAGGAGCCATTATAGTGTTAGCAGAAACCTGGCTATCCCAGGAATCCACAAGGCTGACTCCAGCTAAGATCCTAAGGAATAGAAGAGAGGGGGCCCAATCTTGAATTGCCTTGTAGTCAGGCTGACAAATATCCTAAATATCACCCATAAGAATTTTTAAGGGGGAGAACAGAGGAAATTATGCTTTACTTGATCCATCAATTAGGTGCTTAGGATCAAACTGAGAAGTTTAGAAGCTAAACATGTAAAGTGCTAATGAACTCACTAGTGGGTATTGCCTTATATCTCTAATAATATTGTATAGAAATGTTTTATCTCTTACCAAATTCTGTCAAAGAGTAACTTTTAGTAGCTGTAACAAGGATGTTGAAATCTGTTAGAACAATACAGATGATGTTACAAATGAGAAGTATACATAGCTGATACCATGAGAAAACAACTGAGATTGAGTTTATGTTTTAAGATTTATTTTAATTTTATATCATATGTGTGGGTATTTTGGCTGCATGTATATATATGCAAAACATTTGTGTCTGGTGCCCATAGATGCCAGAAAAAGGCATCAGATCCCCTCCAACTGGAGTTACAGATGGCTTTGATTCTTAAGGTTGGTGCTGCTATCTACACCCAGGTCCTCTTCTAGATCAATGTTTTCTGTCTCCAGTCCCTTGAATATTTCATAACTAAAATTCATTTCTCACTTCTGGACCTTGGGAATCCAATAATAAGGCCGCAGAAGATTTGCTATTAGTGTAACTGATATCATGAAGCCAAGTCCACCAGAGAGAAGGAAGATATGTGAAAACATGACAGAAAAACAGAAGACTATATAACCATTTATCTCTTAATATATAATAATCTTTTAAAATACCATATCTACAAACTTCAGTCCTGAAAATAAAATTCCCAACATACAATTATTATGTGCACATTCACTGACCATGGAAAAGGCAAGAATTCAAATACATCCAGTTATTAACATATGCATTATATAAGTGTAGTACTCAACTTTCATAACAACAGAGGTATTAATAAAGAAATATACAGCAATAGTTATCTTCGAAATATTTACATATCCAAGAGGCAATTTGGGCTTTGAAAACCTTACTGAAATTACGAGCAGTGACTAATGAGAATTTATTTTAGTTGTTCAGATATGACATGAGACAGCCACTATACAAAAGGGGTTAATCTGCATATTGATGTTTTTACTTCAGTATTTCTAGTAAGGAGCTAAATTTCAACTGGAAGACACTTGGCTGACAGATTTAGTAAAAGACACTAGTATGATGTAAATATGAAAGGACACAGGAAAAATATCAGTATGATAAAACTGCTAGTTCTTGCAATATTACTGATTACTGATTACACAAACTCAAATCTTATGCTTTATTAAGTTTTAATAAAATACAGTTTTATTAAGCAAATGTCTCATCTCTAGAACTAAGGTTAAAGGATGAGCTCCAGATGGATCCCTCTTTGGGGTATACAAATAATGACAGTGTTTTTAAAACAATCTGGAAAAGGTTTATAAGATAAATACTGCTCAGATCTTGCAACTGAAACTCTTAATAATGTATTCAATATTCTATTGTGAGATGTTTAATCTAGCTTCGTTCTCTTTCTTTACAAATAAATATTGATAATTTTGTAAATTGTAAACACTTTGAGCTGCTTTTGATAGACCAGAGGAAGTAATGTCTTTGTAAACTCAACATTGAAGCTGTCCTACATCAAGTCCTTGCTATTTGTATTGTTTCTAACAGAGACTGTAGGATGCTGCAGATAAACAAGTTTACGTTTTATCAACACCTTTGCCATAAGTTTTAGAGTAAAATTCTCTTAGTGATATGTTTGTTAACTTTGTCATTTATATTTAACTTTAAATCATATTTTTAATAAATTCTATGATTTGTAAACAGTAAATATTATGCTTCCCTTCTATGTAATGAGACAAAATGATAAACTTTCCTGTCATTCATCATAGGAGTTATTTTCAATGTTTTTACAAATTATTAGAATGTAAGTGATTTGGGAGAAAAAATGGAGAATATGGAGTCTAATATTCAATACATCAGGAGTTTGAAATAATTTATTATCTTAAAATTATCCTTGAGCCTATTATGTATTATATTAAAAATGAAATTTTAGAAATATTCTTGGTTCATAAGAAAAACATGTCATTTTCAAACTGCTCGTGAGGTCATATAATACCTAGTCTACTGGGATGGATAACAGATTGCATGAATCTTTACCACTTACAAGCTCTTAGATCCTAAGGCTTCTCACCAGTAGACTTTTTAAAAGAATAGGCAGATATGAACTCTACACCAACAGCATTGGGGCCTCCGTGGACTGACCTAGGCTTCCATATGTAGGAGAGAGTGGTGAAGCTTGGACTATCAAAGGGGTTCTAGGCATGAGGATGGGGATCCTCCCTGGGACATGAGCTAGCTTTGTGGAGCTCATTCCCTCTGGTGGGATGCCCTGCTTAACTTTAACTCATGGAGGGAACTGGTCTTGCCCCAATTTAATGTGCCAGACCTTGTAGACTCCCTATGGGAGCCCTTGCCCATTTGGAAGAGTGGCTGTTGGTTGGGAAGTGGGGGGTCAGTGAGGGGAGGCAGGAGGCAGGGTGGGAGGGAAAACTGTGATTGAAATGTAAAATGAATTTAAATAGATAAATAAATAAAAATTAATAAAAAGAATAGGCAGAATATTTAAAGAAATAAAAGAAATTAGGCAGTTTGAAACAAGAAATCAACTGTCTCTACCAACACTAGAAGTAAAATCAGAAAAATGTGAATAATAAATTCATAAAACCAGGTCATATGTGTGTGCAAGGCATTACAAAATGTTCATAAATAGTATTGAGTTAAATTTTATATACAGAACATTTAGATAGAGAAGACTTGTTTTCTGGTTTTACATGGCAATGTTCCATCTTGACTCTGTTGTGTAATTGATTCTTCAAGTGGATGAATAGTTCTTGAGACATCTATATGCTATATACACATAGTAAAAGATATGCATGATCACAAGTAGTAATATTTTTACTCCATATGTACCTCAATTCATATGTATTTATTGTATTATTAAATATATTTGTATTATGTTATTTTACAAGATCCATCTGAATTTTAAGCATTATAATCAACCTGTTCCTATATTATTGCTTTTTTTGGTATGCTGAGCCAATACCATACATTATAAAAGCAGATTTATAACTGAAAACCTTCATGCTTTTTGATTTTAGTAATAGACAATGTTGGTTTTAATTCATTTATATTAATATTTTCTTCTGTGATTTTCTTTATGCTAATTATTTTCAACTGAAGTGAAAGCATTCATGCAAACATAAGACTCTTAGGTTGAGTTCATCTGCTTGTGTCTTAAATGAGTTCTTTCTATTTCCTTTCTTTCTTCATTTCATCTTTCTTTATTTCCTTTAAATTTTGGTGCCATTATACATTGCAAAGTTATAGTCACATTATTATTCACAGTATATTTTGACTGCCAATATGAAATTATTTCTTATTACAATATGAAATTATATAGTTCTTTTTCAGCTAAAAAGATGTTCAATGATTATTACTGACAGTTCTGTTAATGGCAGTTATTATTTTCTTTTGGAGATTGTCAGTGGAAGCAGTATTTTTCAATAGAGTGCTCTTCAGTAGATCTAAAAAGAATCAACACGACAAGAGCTCATATCTAAAGGTATTATTTGGCAATCCATGAGAAGACTGAAATTATTTTAACAAGTTTTCTAAGAACACTAAATGAAAAAAAAATCAATTCTCAGATTCAAGAACAGACAGCATTCAAAGGACAGTTAAATCTTCAGATTAAGATCAAGGGATGCGACATGCTTGTTTCTATATAGTTCTTTTAAATATTTGATGCCTATATAAGTTTAAAATTGAACAGAGAATGAACTGGAAACTTAAAATTGAATGGTGAAGTGGGTATTATTAAACCACACTATAATATACACTGAAAGCAAGCACTTAGTACAATACATTTATTTTCTTTAATTAGATGATGTCATGTTGTAGTTTTATAATCTGATTATTCATAAACAGAATATTTAATATCTTTTCGCATTCTTATGTATTTTCAAACATCTTTCTACATAGTGATGTTAAGTGAATTGGGAATTTTTCTTTTGAAATTATTTACTTTTTAAATATAGTTTATGATTGGCACTTTATATTTAACTGTTGAGAATGAAAAAGTGTCAGTCATATTTATTTTTCTTCGGTAGATACTTGTCTATGAATATGATGAATTACTTAATTATTTATCATTAGAATTTATGCATTTTATCAACATGTGTCAGTCAGTGAATCTTTTCACAGCAGTATAGCATGAAAAATGTGAGTGCTCTCAATATTAAGATACAACTCTTCAATCAGCTCAGTGATCTATTCTTCAACTAGCTGTATTGTTTATTTTCCATGTGCCCCTTGACATCTTTAAAAGTTGCTATTATTGTTCTCATAATTTTTCATTGCCCCTTAATACACTACTTTTGCCTCACTTTTTTCTCATTTAGCACAAGAGTGGTACTGTTGTATTTTCCTGAGAATTTAAACTTAATTCAGTCGATCTTTATTCTTCATTAGTTGTCTTTTTTTTGTGATACATTCAAATGTCCCATCTTACCTATTTCTTTATTTTTCTTGAATCTTTCACATAAGTGTCAGTTATATTTTCCAATTACTTAGAAATTCTTTACAGTCGATGAGAATCTTAGAGCCTCAAAAGCAAATGCCATTCCTTTTCTGTAAGGATGTGAATTAGATACGGCCTTTTACCACTCTGCTGACAGATGATGATGTTGTTATGATTTCTGGTACTTCTATTTCCAAACTTCTTGGCTGTGAAGGTTGAGTTAACAGATATTGATCCTGACTCACCAAAACAAAGATTTAGGTCATACCTTTGGGGAAAACCAACCTTCAACATGGACTTTCAACATTCTTTCTTTTGGATACCTGGGATCTTTAAATATCCAGCCAAATTCAAGGTAAGTCACACAACACCATGTTTTTATTTTCAACAAAGAGTCAAAAAAGGAAGTGGATGATGAACTTAAGTGAAGAAAATTGAAATCAAAATGAGGCTTTACTCAGTTTTGAGGAAATCTGTGTAATATATGAAAATTAGAAAATGAACTAAAGAAATTGACAGAGAAGCTATAAGATACTTTTAATTCTTAGCACAAATGATGAAAACTATGCTCATTTGTTGAATTTAATAATAAACAAATAAAAGCAACCTGATGTGATATTTACAACTTTGACTTTGAAATAGGATAACAAATTTCTTGACCTTTATTGGGCAAAGAAGCAATATATGAGTCTTGGAAATTTGAGAATAGAATGTACTGCTACTAGCAAATTTGTCCAGAATGCAAAATTCAAGCATTCACCTAGTAAGCATAAAAAATTACAAAAGTAATTAAAGTTTAAAATGGTAATGATTATAAGAAACTTAATTTGTTCTGAAAAAATAAAAGAAATATGTTAAGATTGGATTATTTAATCAATATATATTTGATATCTTTTCTCATTAATGGACACTCTATTAAATAATCTGGAATCAAAATTGAAGTGGTCTTTCCCTTCAAAAATATAGTAATATAGATAATTACTGTGAAGCAAGAGGGAAAAAAAGACTTAAAACACAGCATTGTCACAGCGGTAGTATCTGTTCTTCTCCTAAAGAGTGAAGAACTGTTAATTAGACAAATCTGTAGTGATTTCAGGAAGAAGCCACAGAGTAAATGATTTTGCAAGAAATGGCATAGTATTACTGAAAAAGCAGTATAGCACTTCTCTGTACTAAAACCTAAAGAATAAAGTAGGGGTAGAAAGGAAATTCTGGATAGGCAGATATATTTAAATTTATTAAATGAAATGTTAAAAAGCTTAAAAATTCTACACATTAAGCAAGAAACATGTAGCATTTATATATTTTACTGTTGTTGGTGCTGACAATAGTGTGGTTAGATTTTCCTTTAAGTTGTTTTTCAGTTATGACGTAAGTGGTTCAAATAAGAAACTGAAAACAGAAATGGTGTGATGATTGAAATTACCTGAGTAAGATGATATGATAATGGAATTCTATCATTCCAATAACAAAATGCTGCTTATTTGTGTATTTACATACTTATATTTCTATATTTGTTTACATATATTTACACATTACTTATTTGTTTACATATTATTTATTTGTCAAGTTGACATATGCTTCCATCATCTGGTAAGAGGCAACATCAATTAAGAAAATGTTTCCAGCATCTGGACCTGTAGGCAAGTCTGTAGGGTATTTTCTTAATTAATGTTTGGTATAAAAGAGCCTCACATGCTGTGAGTGTTGCTAACCCCTGGGCCGGCTTTTCTGTGTTGTATAGTAAAGCAAAGTAAAAAAAAAAAAAAATGTAAAAAAAAAATGGCCTCAACTCGATATGCCATTCTTCGTTACCATCCATGGGAAGCCTGCCCCCTTTCTGATCAGAAACAGAGGAGGAGTGGATTGGAGGTGGCAGAGAGGAGATGCAGAAAGGAGAGGGAGGAGAAACTGCAGTAGGGAGTAAAATAAATGAAAAATGATTAATAAAAAAAAGAAAGAAATTGAGCTAGCCATAGGAAAAGCCAATAACAGCTTCCTCCGTGGTCTCTGCTTCAGTTTCTGCTGTCAGTTTCCTTCTCTGCTTGAGCTCTTGTAGAAAGGATTGTCAAGAAAAAAAAAAAACAGCTTTAGTTTTTAGCAAAAATACAGATACCCAATAACCTTGGAGTCTGTGAAAGGCAACGACTGTTTGCAATATTCAGTTTATTATCTCCCTGGGCACAAAAGATGTTTACATTTCATTCCTCTTAAAGTCAATGTAGTAAAACATTTGTTTGATTAGTAAAATGAATGACAAATGCAAAACATTTCCAGGAGAAAGCAAATACTTGTTTCAATCACAATACTTCAGTTTGCTGTCACAATCAATAAGTTGTTGCAAGATGGAAACCCAGAAGTCTTGGTCTACTGTTTTAAGCAAATATCTTGCTTACTGTTACTGAGTGTTAGAATGTTATTGTAATATTGTAACCAGTTTTTAGTCAAAAAAAAGGTGTTAGGCCTACAAAAAAAAATAAATAGTAATCTCAGTAAGAATATATAAGTGACCTTACAGAGCCAGCAAACCTGTAGTTCATGTAGACGTTTAAAGTATGTGATGCTTTACAGGAAGTGTGCTCTTAGATGTTCATTCTGGAAGAACTAGAGAGAAATTTAAAAGTTTTGGAGTCTATGAGGCTAGGGGAATGGAGAAAACACGAGAGTATGTCCACTGAAGGGAAACACATGAAAATGAAAACACCTTAGAAGAAGGGGAATGAACAACAAATAATTTTATATAAGATGAAGGAAAAATGGGGAAAGGACATTATAAGCAGGAAGAGATCATCTTCAGTATCTTAGAATTTGACGTATAAAAACGAACGAACTAAGGAAAAGCCGAGATTGTGGTGTTTTGAAAAGGTATGGAGCCCACAAATTCAAGTGTTTGAAGGCTTGACCCACAGGGGAGGGGCACTACTAAGAGGTGTGGCCTTTTTGGAGTTAGGATGGATCTGTTGGAGGAAGTGTGTTCTGTGGGGTAAGCTTTTAAGTTTCACATATGCTAACACTATACACAGTACACAGTTTTCCTTGCTGCAACCTGATGGACAAAATGTAGAAGTCTCAGCTCCTTTACCAACACCTTGTCAGCCTGTATGCTGCCATGTCCCACCATGATGAATGTTGTGGGAACTCCTTGAGCATTTAAGAAACCAGAGCACTTTGGTCGTGGTCTCATGCACGTGTGTGCATTCCCTGTTTTTGCTAAATTTGGTTTCCAGTTCCCAGTGCACACAGAGGACTGGGGATCACTACCTTTACTGTAACTTTTACCCAAATAAATAAAATTTGTTATACTCCATTCTGGGATATTGTGGGACTCTTTGATACCACAACAATTTGGTGCCTACATGACCTGAGCCCACACCACTCTTCCCCTCCTCCTGCTGCACACAGCTGAGCTATTCCTCCAGTGCAGCTGCTCATAATTTGGCTGTTAAATAAAACAAACAGGAATAAAAAAATATCTCCAGAAATAGATTGCTTAATGCTGTATTAAACTTGAATTTTTGTAATGTAATGAGAAAGGAACAACAGCTAAAGAGAGACATTGGATAATAAAAAAAAATCTTTAAATTATATCAGTCGGTGTATTTCAAGGATGTGTTACTTCAGAATGGAAACCAGGAGATGTGCTATGTTGGGGAAGGGGTTTCACTCTTGTTTCCACATGAGAAGAAAAGCTTTGGATACACTCACAAATAATCAAGATTCAGTTTAAAAAGGAGAAACCTCTTAATAAAAAGAAATGACAGCTCATCCATAGAGGTTACTATAAGGTTGTCAGGAAACTTCATAAGGGTTGAGGTAGGGTTCTATTCTTATATTTGCAGGAAAATACATACCCATCTTCAAAAAGTCAAGGGACCCTGGACATCTAAATACCTAAAAGAATAGCTATACAAAAAATAATTACCAAAGAGAAATTTGATTATGATACCAATATCCTCTGTAGGTAATCTCTAAAGTCTCCAAGAAGAAGATAGGGCCCCACAACAATGATTCCACCTGCTTGATATGATGCCATTATGCTGATAGTCCCACTTTAAGCTCAGTTTTGGGCTACAAACTGCTCAAGATGTTCCCCACTTGGACAGCTTCTTACAAAGTTCTGGCCAGAACATCAAATAAGTACTTCAGGAAAAAATCAAACAACCATTCAGAGACTATCTGCAATTGTAAAAGACAGTAATGTTAAACCTTAATTGTCATTTTAGTTTCTACAGGATCACATAAAAATAACATTGCCACCATGACAGCTGGAAGTAATTCTAGAAAACGACATCACCTCTCCCAACAATGTTCATCCTCAGGGTTAGGGACAATTGTCATCTGTTAGAGGTTGGTTATAAGTTGTATAGTGTTGTGGGTAGAAATGAAGTAGGCTCAGGGATCTCTTTTGGAAAAAGGGGGGATGGATGGGATGAGAGAATAAGTAGATAATACTACTTGTGAGCTATTAGTTATAGAAAAGTTTTATTGCTATAGATTCTTGTTTATTAATACAAATTCAAATTATAATTGTTATACTCCTATTTCTGTTTATAATATCTCTGCACCTATGAAAAGTTATTTTGTCATATTGTATGTATGCTTCTACCTCTGCTTAAGATATTTGAATATTGAAACAATTTTAGGATATATTTATTATATTGCAATATACATTTCTACCACTGATCAAGATACTTATATATATTATTTACATTTTGAGGTCAATGTCCTCATTTGCTGCACATTTGTTTAAAGTCTTAGTCTTTAAGCAACATAAGTATTAAGAATTATAGGTCAATAGTCACTCATATTTGTCATTATTATAGATAGAGTAGTTAGGTTCTTTAGATGAATAGAGATTGTATTCTGCATAGGTAGGCAATCTTCAAACATTTCAAAGAAATGTAGAATATGGAACTTAAGTAACTCAGGATTCTGTTGATGTAAGAAACAATTTCTCATGGTAGCACGAATCTATTCCAGAGAGAATGATGGGCACTGAAGACACTCCACTTGGGATCTTTTTTCTTTTTGGCAAAACAGACTTTTGAGCAAAGAACTTCCCCTGCCTCAACTACTGGCAAAATGCATGATGTCCAAACTGTGAACGCAAGATACAAAATAAAAAAGACTGCTAAACTATGCCAAGACAGGGTAAGATGATTTTTCAAATTTTTCTGCTCTGAAAATGGTTTGTCAGATACTCTAGGCCTTAGCCAAAGGTGGTTGAGTCAGCATTGCAAATGCAACTTTGGATAATTGCCCAGGTAGTTGGTTTTCTTTGTCATTTCTTGCACCTTTTGGAAGTTGCTTAATTGATCCTCCTGTTTACTCAGGTAATATCATTTCCTCTTTCAGGTCTTTGATGGGGTTGAAGACTATCATAGTTACTTTCCTCTCATGACTTAGCCAAGATATTTTAAATATAAGAATTAGACTCCTTAAGATAGGCTAACTATTGGAACATTTTGCATATGTTTCTCTCTTGATATTGTTCATTCTGGTTGTAATTCTAATTTTATGCATATTTTGCCTCTTCTTTTCCTTGGACAATACTTGATATCTGTTCTTATTGTATATAGTTCTGTATTAGGCTTAGAACTCTCTTATTTAGACAACAAAGAGAGGTGTTACGGGAACTCCTCCAGCCAATAAACTTTAAGATACTGGCCCACTTTGGTTGTGGTCTCATATAGCATAAGTGAAGACAAAAAGTGTCCATGGTCCCCTTTTCAGCTGGATTCAGTTCCCAGCTCCCAGCACACAGAGGACAATGGATCACTACTCTTATTGTGAGTTTATCCCCAAATAAAAAACCTTTTTTACTCCATTTCTGGCTATTGTGAGACTCTTTGATCCTAACACAGATAATAATGAACTAAAACCTCTGAAACTGTAAGTCAGCTCTAACTAAAAGTGTTCCTTTATAAAAGTTGCCATGGCCATGTTGTCTTTTCAGAGCAATAGAAACCCTAACTAAGACAATGATTTAGGTAAGAAGAACCAGTATGAGATATCAGGCTATGTTTGGCATAACTATTTATATAGAAATTATAAGTGTTGCAATGAAAATTTCAGATGTAAGACAGCAAGTAAAGTATGTAATGTAACAAAGAAATATAAATATCTGATATGCAGATTTTCTGTTATTTGACCCCAAAGGCATCACACCCCACAGGCTCAAAATATTGAAAAATAAATTTCTATGAGTTACTGCAACTGATCTAAGAGAAAAAGCTTAGTTCTTATAGCCATGAGACTAATGTGAAGGAAAAGCAAGTCAAATTTGGAATAAATAATACATATGAAATAAAAATTAAAATATAAAATAAAAAACCATATGGAGTATATCAGAAGAAGTGAGAGTGTTAATTACAAAGATGTGGAGTGCTGAACATTAGATTGGAGAAATTTTCATAGATTTTTGGTATAGGTGATTTATATATTACTCCCAATACTTTAAAATTTATTTGTCAAATGAAGAATCTCTTTCTCTGACTGAGTATGTTGGCACATTTGCCTTAACAATGTGTCATTGGAGGCTGACCCTGTCTGGAGGAAGCTGATTGCATTTCTGACTCACAAAGTCATCCATTATTTTGTAACTTTCTGGCTCTTAATACAGACCCATGATGCTCATAGATATTAGGTGAATTGCTATTTGAGAAGAAATAGAATAAAAACCAAAGTATTTACTAGTTTTTCTAAAGTGTACCAACTAACACCTGGGCATGGATGTGGGAGATGAGTTACAAATGTGTAACTTTAAGAAAAAATCAGGCCATTACATAGTGCTAATACAGGCAATACCTTTACAGAGATGAGTAGTTCCAATAATGTGAATGGTAGACTCAGTGTGAATCTAAAATAAATAAAGTTGAGATATGAACTTAATTCTCCTTTGCTACTGGAAAAAAAAGTGAGGCTGTTTAGATAGTGAAGATATCTACATGGGTTTTACCCCATATTATTCACTGACATAAGCAAATTTGTAAAAAGAGTGGAATATATTTCCTTCATGAATAAGTTGGGATAGCAAGAGAAGCTTGTCCTTATACAACTTGGTTGAGAAACATAAAGGTAAGCAGAGAACCATCATGCTTGGGGTAGAATGCCTGAGCGATACAAGCTGGCAAGACAGCTATTATACATTTAGCATCCTTTACTTGCATGGTTTCCTGTTGAATAGGTCATCAGACAGCACTGAACTTGTACCTTAAATGGGTATGGTCTGCAAGGTCCAGAGAAATTCTGCAGCAGTATTTTGTGAAGTTAGGCCCACAAAGTCTTGACATGCTAACAGTTCAAGGTACATTCAGCAATGAAAATACACTAATGTGTTCATTATGTACCAATTTTCAATGTTTAACTGTATTTTTTCAAGTCCATTTTCTAGGATTGAACCTTGGAACTCCTTCATCCTATGGAAACATTTTCCCAATGGATTACACTCAAAGAACTTTAGTTCCTTATTATTTTGCAGTATAAAATTTTGATTTTAGGATCTCACTAAGTTGTCTGTGCTGGCCTCAAACTTACTCTGCAGCAGTGGGAAGCCTCAAACTTGTGATTCTCCTGTCTTTGATTCCACAGAAGAGGGGATTACCAGTCAACATCACTATACCAGGCCAAAATTCCCTTTTATTATATTTTTCTTCTTAGGGTAAATAGAAGAAAGAGGTAAATATTTTGATAGATAATTAGTTGATAATTAATCAAAAATAAAAAGGTAGGTTTTAATTGTTTTACTTTAAATCTTCATTCATTTTCTCCAGATGTTTAGCTACCTTTAGGAAGGGAATGTTATATTTCATAGCTTTGACCATTACTGTTAGAGACATCAAGAGGAACTATGAGTCAGTCTATTCTCCAAAGATTTCAGCATTCTTTCATCTTTTTCTGCTTGTCTGCCTGTGGACTTTGACCCCATATTACACTGAAGAACACTCTTGGGAAGACTGATGTGTAATCTCCACAACTTGATAAGTTATACCTTATAATAAATGCCCCAAGGTCATCCCCACTTCTGATATAAACTTGATGAAAATAAAATAAATCAAACAATAAATCCGCAAAGTACATTGAAGTTGAAAAACAAAGTACACCAGAGCAGGATACATACTTGAAAAAAAAAACCTGAGATAGACAATCAAGAGCTCACAAACTGCTCCCCAGTTATGAACCAGTAAGGATGAGAAGTTAATGTTCCACAAAAAGTAGATCTTTGCCATAATAAAAATACTGTACATGCATATAAACACATGCACTAGGAATTATGTCAGTTACATAATTGAAATGGTTTTTCAAGGCTTTTTTCAAAGACTGGTGAACATATACAAGTTACTTTGTTTGAAAAGGAAATATCCAAAATATTTAAACATTGCCCATTATGTTAGCTTTCAATTGTCATGAATTCTTAATAACCCAAAAGGCCACTGCAGTCCTTTTCTTAGCGTGGGCTTTGAAAGGTCAGCTGAAAAGTGAATTTTGGCCTGAAACCATTTATAGGTAGACAGGGTGAATCTGCAAAGTTAATCAGAAATTTTCTCCTCAACTTTGAACTTGAAGTTGAAATCGTTATTTATTATGGCCATGGAATGTTCACATTGGTTTCCTTGTTCATAGTGTAAAGGGTATTATGCTAAGAGCGATAGATAAAGTCTCTTCAATTTCATTTTGCTGCTGTCGCAAAACACTGACAATAAACACCTTGGGAAGGACAATTACTTGACTTATACTTTAGGTCACAATCCCCACTGAGGAAGGATGGTACAGGAACTCAAGAAAAGCAGAAAAGGTGGACTGCCTGGCTCACATTTAGCTAGCTTTACTGTATAATTCTTGACCACATACCTAGGGATGGTACTGCTCACAGTTTGCTGAACTCTCTTATATCAATTAATATTCAGACAGTCTTCCCATAGACATACATTAAGGTCAATTTTATCTAAGGAACTTCTCAATCGAGGCTTTTATGACACAGCTTTTCTGTGTCAAGTTGACAATATAGCTAGTCCAGGGTCTGATCTCATTTTATCCAGAATAAAAGGAAATATACTTCATCTATAGTACAATCCCAAGCAATTTTACCACCATACCCAATCTATGTACTGAATCAAATAATAGGAAATTCAGTACTTGCTGCAAAGTAATTGACTGACAAATACTTTTACCTTAATATTAACTACCAGAAATTGTTTTTACAATATATGGTGGACAGCACACATTACAATATTACCATGAACAGGTGTCACCTCTGATCTGTTTTCTCAGTTTTTGGTCACCCAAGCAGCATTGGTTGTAACATGTACCAGCTTGCATTCCCACCAGGAATGCAGAAGTGTTCCCTTTACCCCCCATCCTTTCCAGTATAAGTTGTCATCAGTGTTTTGACTTTGGCCATGCTTACAGGTGTAAGATGGAAGCTCAGAGTTGTTTTGATTTGCATTTCTCTAAGGACTAAGGATGTTGAGCATTTCCTTAAGTGTCTTTCAGCCATTTTAGATTCCTCTGTTGAGCGTTCTCTGTTTAGGTCTTTACTCCATTTTTTATTGGATTATTTGTTCTTTTGATGGCTAATTTCTTGAGATCTGATTTTGGAGATCAGACCTCTGTCTGATGTGGGGTTGGTGAAGATCTTTTCCCATTCTGTAGACTGTCGTTTTGTCTTGTCAACCATGCCCTTTGCTTTACAGAAGTTTCTCAGTTTTAGGAGGTCCCATTTATTAATTATTTCTCTCAGTGTCTGTGACCTGCCCCGCTGAAAAAGGTACTGAGCCATGTGGCTAACATAGATAAGAATAATGGGTTAATATAAGCTAAAAGAGCTAATAAGAAGCCTGAGTTAATGGGCCAATCAGTTTATCATTAATATACACTCTCTGTGTGATTTTCTTGGGACTTACTGGCTGTGGGACCTGGGCAGGACAGAAACCCAAACAAGCAGGCCCTCCTGCTACAGAATGGCACCTACGTGGATAACTGCATCCACAGAAAGCCTGAGAAAGCTTGGGAAAGAGTAGAGTAAAGCATGTTTTCTTGGTAAAAGTAATTTCTCGGGTCTGCTCTGCTTGCTAGAGGCAAGCAAACGCTACCATCTAAGAGAGGCTTCCTGACTCAGCTTTAGCTGTAAAACCTTGCAGCTCTTTTAAGAGGTCCTGCCATGAACACTTAAATGGTGATGATGAAAAGCTGACCGCTTGCTTTTCAGTAGGTCTTCACAAATAATTTTTGGAAATCTGAGGTTGCGAAGTACAACAAAAGTATTGTCTTCATTCTATAATTTCAATTTCAGCAGTTTAGATTTACTCGTATAATTCTTATGGATGGAAATTATTTTGCAGGAGAACTAATTTTCATGAGGCAACAATTTCATTGAGCTTAATCTAGGAAACAAAGAGCAAATGAACCATGTGACCGTGCCAACCACACTGGTGCATTGATTTATTTTGAGACCTTATTGGCATTTACTGAGCATGACTAAAGGCAGTAATAATCAAGATCCAATAACCTGTGATTTATAATGCTAGCAGCTGTTGCTCTTGATTATTTTAGTTCTACCTTTACTCCAGCTCTATTATGAAGGCAGTGCTCTACTATTTCACAAATTTTACTTGATATTTTTCCAAGCATGTTAAGTTCCCATAAGGCAATCCTTTCAATATTGATAGTTTTTTGACCATTATGTTCACTTTGGAAATTTTAAAACCTGTTTCTTTTACTATCATAGCTACTTAATTCTGATTTTCTTTTGCAAACTAAACATAGACAGAATCCATGAGACCTTAATAAACCATAAACATAAACAAGGATCAAATTCTCATTATTCACTAGAACTAGAGATGTAAGTATCTATCATTTAAATTGAAATACTACTGTTTTAAAATTGTAGTGAATGAAAAACATATCTGAATCATCACATTTTACGAAAACTACTTAAGTTTTTTATCAACATATTCAGTGCGAAAATAAATAAATAAATATATATAATAAGTTGCATTATATTATATAATTTTCATCTGTCTAGAATGTCAACTAATAAATATTTATGTAGGAGACAGATAACCAAAGACAAAGCACTTATGCTTACTCATTGTCACCAGTAATCATCTCATTTAGCTGCTGGAAACAGGGATGTTCTCATAGGTTTATGTTATCAGGCAGAAATGGGAGTGCATACTAATAATCTTGCATTAAGGAGGCTGGATATAATGATTTTAAGACCAGTCTGAACTACATAGTGAGGTCTTTTTTTTTTTTTGAGAAATAGAGAAACAACCACACACACAAAAGCCAGATAGAATTTTTAAAAATATTTTTTAACATTTGTGCCTCTTGATCTATCATTCCAATATGCACACATTCTAATATCAACTTATTGAAAATATGAAAGTTGATACTGATTCATCTATTAATACATAAGAAAGGATAGATGTCATTCAAGACTACAAAAACTTTATACATATGCCATTTCCATACACATTTCTAACTACAGGATAGTTATTTTGCCATTACAACTTTTATATAAGGAGCCTTTAATAGCCAAGTCTTTAATAAGCCACTGAGCACCCTGTAGGTGCAGTTGCTTTTGGAAGTTCCTAAAAAGACAAAGTGACTTCTGTGATGATAGACATATCAATCAATTCCTTTGTTAACTTTTTATGTATTTTTATAATTTTACATATGTACAACAAAATATGATTACATCTATCCCTCTTAATCCACCCAATCCCCACCATATCAACCAAGGCACTGCCTTCTCAATTTCATGTCTTTGTCTTTTTTGACAGCCATTCTTGATTATTTTTCTGTTACTGTGACAAAAGTATATGTTTATTTCAGCTTCCAGTTCATGACATGTCAGCTAGAAGGAGAGCTCACGGCAGGAGCCTGGAGACAAGAACTTTAGCAAGGATCAGAGAGGAACCTGTTTACTGGGTTACTTCCCATAGCTTTGTCAGCTTATTTTCTTAAACAAGCCAAGAACACCCAACCTACCTAAGAGTGGCACCAATTACAGTGAACTGTTAATTCCATATCAATCATACATACATACATACATATATATAAATACATATATATGTACATGTGTGTGTGAGTGTATGTGTGTGTGTTTGTGTATGTGTGTCAGGGATTTTATCGCTGTGAAGAGACACCATGACCAAGGAAACTCTTATAAAGGATAATATTTAACTGGGACCTGCTTATAGTTTCAGAGGTTTAGTTCATTCTCATCATGGTGGGAAACACTGCGGCAGGCAGGCATGGTGCTTAAGGTTTAGCTGAGAGTTCCAAATCTTGATCCTTAGGCAGAAGAGATCTATATACCATACTGGTTAAAGCTTTAGCATATGAGAACTCAAAGTCCACCCCCTCTGTGACACAGTTTCTCTGACGGCCACACCTACTTCAACAAGGTTACACCTTCAAATAGTGCCACTCCCTATGTGTGAAACCTTCAGACACCTGAGCCTAGGGGTCCATAACTGGAGAGAGAGAGGAGGGGAGAGGGAGGGTGAGACTCGAATTTGCTCTTTTGGGATGACACTCATCTACATACAAATCCATCTGCACTTCACATAAGGACTAGCTTCCCAAATCTCTTTATCTCTGCAATGGGAACAAAAGCGCAATGCAGAAGGCAGAAAGGGTACTGTGCTTGGAAAGAAAGTTACAACATTTGAGTTGTATGTAATGCAAAATTATTTACTTGCAGAACTGAGACACAAAAATGAAAATATAATTATACTATTTCATATTTCTGGAAGATCAGTACAAACTTCTTTTTATTCCTTTTTCTTTGGTCAACCTGATGGAGAAGGCCATATCTGAACACATGATATATATGCTGTCTCCAAAGTCTGATGGCTCAGATGTGATTGATAAGAACTCTGAAATACCCAAGTTCTTCACAAGTACTAATCAACCTGCCTCCCAGATGAAAGCAGGTTGAGAAGAAACTTATAGCCTGTGTTAAAATCAAATAGCTTGTTGTTCACCAAAATACAGCAGACTAGAATTTCAACTTTTACACTGTTGAAACTTCATTTACAATGGGTTTTACAACTAACATATCATGTGGCATATTTCACCATAGTACACTATATTATAGGAAGAAGAAAAGTAGATTTACAAATTTTCAATTTGTAATACTAGATAAATTGCATATGGGAGGAAGGAAAAGTTCCCTTTATTTTCCTAGACATGTAGCTTAGTCTGACAATTAAGTGTTTACAATATTTATCAACATGAGACATACAAAAATCCAGCATAAGTTGTCATGATATGGTAGTCTTCCTAAGTAAACGACCTAGAGAAACTCTCAAAATGTGAAATGATTGTATTATAAGTTGAACAAATGGAAGCAATTGGGAAAATAAATTATATGGAAGAATTAAAGAAAGAAAAAGCAACAACAGTATTTTGTTTAAAATAATTGATTCTTTTAAAAGTACTTCTAGCTAAAAATAACATTCACATAAAAGTGAAATATTTTGGAGTATGTTTTTGCTCTCCTTCTCAATTACAGAGGTGATTGTACAATGTGAGTGACATTATCATTGGAAGCTGTGTGCAAATCTGACTTTTCCCTATTAGGAAGACATGGAGTTCAGAGACAGTGGTTTTGCCATTCAAGGCTATTTGTAGCCTCGGTGTTCTTGAAAAGACAGATCATAACCAAAAAAAAAAAAAAACAACAAAAAAAAACCACTAAACATCTTTGTTGAAAGAATATAAAGACTCAGGAAATTCTTGGATAATTTTTTCATGATGCTGATGTCATGGTTAGTAAACCATACAGGATACTACCAAGAAAAAGAAAAATTAAAAAAACAAAATATCTATTTTGTTTCTTTATTCTTTATTGTAACTTCATAACAATTTATTGTGCTGAAATATTGAATTGTGACATGGTGGAAACATCAGCTCTACATCAAAGGTGAAATCTTAAAGAAACATATTCTACCAGTGTAAAATAAACTCCAGAAGACAAGACAGCAAGACTGCAAGAGTCAGAGTAACAGAAGCTTGCTTTGAGATTGTATGTCCTAGAAATGTCAAAGAAAATACATCCGTATCCATAAAGTCTCGTTAACACAGCTGCCATGATAAGTTCTGAACAAGGACAACACCAATAGACAAGCAAACACAGAAAAAAAATATTTCACAGGACCTTAGCCCTAGACAAAAAACTACAGGGAAGTAATGAATGCAAAGAGCAGGAAGAATGTTCTTTTCAAGGAAAGTTTGCGATAATTGGTTATCCAATACCAAATGATAATGCTTCTTTGAGTCATACACATACTGAAAACGCTATGTACATTGAACAGGTGTGTATACACACACACACACACACACACATATATAATAGGTTTTAGAGAAAGCACACAGGGTATAGGATGTGTTGAAAGGAAGAAAGAGAAGAGAAAAATTATATAATTATGTTATAATTTGAAAAATAAAAAACTTGGAAACAAAAAACTTTAAAAACAAAACACAAGCACTTGGATATTTCGAACAAATAGTCATGCTATATTCTTGCCTGTAATCTCTCTAAGAATTACTCTTCTGTTTGTTTTGCATGGACCCTACAAATACATCCTTCCATTTGATGAGAAGCTGTGAGCCAGAAACTGTTAGATTAATATGATTAATGGGTATATTACTAGTGTTTAACACAGTGTCTATCTGGTAACATTATGCCAATTAATAGTGATCTGGAAACAAAATAATTTGCATATGTAAGAATCTTTGAATTTACTAAAATAATTTCTTTGAAAAACTCTTTTAAAGGTTATAAAAATTAGAAACTCTGTGTTGTCATTGCACTGTTCATAGTGAATTGTGCAGCATAGCACCTAACATTTATTAGGGACTTACTAAAACATATATATTTCTTACATCTGAAACAATGCCTTTAAATTTGAGATACTAAAGAATCACAGATTATTTAGGTGCTAAAATGGATTTCTACATTTCCTGTTATCATTTGAGGAAGAGTTGTATTTTCGTTTATTTCACGGGACCTATACATTCTCTGACAGCATTATTCTGAGGTTTAAAATACATTTTAACAGTATTCCATGTCTATTCTTTTACAAATATGTGTTCGTGTATATATGTATTGTGTGTGTTATGTGTATATATGTGTATCCACACAAGTATGTGGTATCTAAGATTAAAGTTGAGTGCTGTTTTCTCTCTTGCTTTCTATCTCACTTTTTGAAACAGGGTCTCTCCTTGAACCTGGGAAATTTAGCCTTAACTGATTTATTAAAGCAGACTGGTTAATAAGGCCCTGGAATACTCATTTTGTCATTGTCCTCACACAACACTAGGCTTACAGGTTTGTGGTGTCACACTTGGCTTTTCACATGGTTGCTCTGGACCTGAACTCTGATTCTTATCCTTGCACAAAAAGCACTTCACCAAGTGAGCCATCTCCCCATAACCTTGGTATAAATATTTGTAAAATGAATATTTTAATAAAATAAAGCTGTTATAAAATAATGATAGTTTATTATTAAAGAAAAGGAGAAAGTAATTTAAAATATAAGTAAGTAGGAAGGAAGGAAGTTAGGAAGGAAGAAAGGAAGGGAGGGACACAAGAAAGCATTCAAGCAAGCAATTTTGTTTTACACAGGGAAAAATTAGAATTGACAGCATAAACCTCAAACTCTTGATGGATAGCAAAGCACAATAAGAAAAAAAAAGACATAAATAAACCTGGAATTAGATTGTCTTGGCTCAGTAGCTTAACTACTTCAGGGAAACCAGGCAGTGATACTAAGGGTCAGGTGGAGATGGCTTGTTATGGAAAACAGCAAGCACAAAGAATAAGCTCAGGTGTGGTGTTGCATGGGTAACACTTGGGTAAAATCTTGGTACTCAAAAAGAAATAAAGATATATTCTCACTAGGTAACCCAGATTCACAGCAAATCGCAAACTCAAACTTCCAAGTATTGTAATTATCAGCAAGTCCAACCATACCAAGTATGTGTGACTTGTAAAGAAGCAGAAGGCAAGTAGCACTGAGAACTCTTGTTTTATATTTTATATAATGCTATATTGTATATACTTTATAAGCTTACTTAAATACATACATATATTTATTTCTTTATAAATTATATATAATATATGCATATATACTGCATTTATGTACTTTATAAATTTTATGTATACATATTAAATACATATATTTATGTACTTTCCAAAATATTCATATATATATAATACATACATACATACATATTTTAGTAAGCTTATATAATAACATGTTGAGTCTGGCCTTTTCAAACATCCTTCATGTTATTTATGTCTCTGCCTCTTTCCTATTCCCCTGTCCTACCCTCCTCACACCTTCCCAGTTCAGTTCCATGAATTTTCTCAGGACCTACCCCTTCATAATGCTTATCTCCTACTATTGTCTCTAGAGCCCTTTCTGGTAACTATGTCCCTGCGGTCTCTTTCTACTTGTCTGGCTTCTTTGGCTACTTCAGCTTCCATACACAAATCTGAAGGAATTACTATTTTCATAAGTAGCAAGCAATTAGGTATCTTATCAAGAGACAAGCATATACAGGGAAGTTACATTCCCCTTCCTTCTCAATGCTTTGTCACTCAAGTCCAAATCTAGAAAAATTTTTAATATCAGAAGCCAGATAAATCTTGCAGTGTGGCATAGTCAGCAAGTACACACTGAGATCTGTTGTCCTAGACATCTGCCTGGCAAAAAGGGGACTTTTGCCATCACTTCTTTCAAGTAACATTAGCTCCAAACATATTTTAGGCATTTTTGCCAATGGCAGGTTAGTAAAACTATTGAACATTCCCCAGGTCCGTTTCTGTACATCTTTACAAATCCCAATAGCAAGCCCACTATATCATTTCAACAAAACTATTCTACCAATAACCCATCCTTCATTGCCATCTAATCACTCACAGCATCTGATCAACACTTTTGTCAGCTTCTATTCTCCAAGTGAGGTCTTACTGTCCTGGCCTGTTTTCACTGAGAATCCAGATAGTTTAGCTACATCATAATTTTATATTCCTCACAAGTCCCCTTAGTACTTTTCCATCTACGAACCTCCACTCTGCTCCTTGCTAGAGTCCCATTTCCTCCCTCTGTATGCAGAGTTCATCTTAACTTCTCTAATACAAAATTCCACAAGCTCTTTCTCAGGCTAAGTATATCTTGTGGCCAAGTGGAATTAATTTTGAGTCTTCTCTGTGTCTTACCTGAGAATTTTCAATGTATAGTGAATTCAGAATATTAATTACTTACTTTTACCCTTCAATGCACTACAAAACAGTAAATCTCTATAGCAGTGTTTCTCAACCTCCCTAATACTGTGACCCTTTAATACAGTTACTCATGTTGTGATGACTTTCATACATAAAATTATTATTGTTGCTACTTTGTAACTGTGATTCTGTTATTGTTATGAATCATAATATAAATATTTGCATTTTCTGATGGTCGTAGGCAACTCCTGTGAAAGTCATTTGACACCCAGTTTGAGAACTGCTGCTCTATATCAATGATATCAACATCAACATATTAATATTCGGAAATATTAGTAATTGTTTGTATATACCTGTTTCTTAGATTCTAAGAAGTCACTACTTGTCTCCATATAAATTAATCAAAACAGAACATTAATCTAAACCATTAATTCTATCTTTGTGATACTAGCCAATAATAGGGTAGCTGTACCTCTAAATTCACCAATAGAAAATTTTCACAATATTTAAGGTAATTGAATAATTTAAGGTAATTCTCTCTAGTGATGATTGTTACATTTAATAAAATATGCTAGTTTTCCAAATGTGTTTTGATGGAGCATTTGTTGATTTAAGTCCACATTATACCCACATAATTGCAGTCTCTATAACGTTTTCTCAATTGCTTACATACATAAAACCATCTCTGCCAACCAGCATGATAATGAACTGGTAACTGTTAATTATCAAGTCATCTGTATGACCATGAACTATCTCAGATCTCACACTGGTTTTCATAAAATCCATGAATGGTGTTCTCTGCTGCTCCATTAAGGCTGATGAGTAAGGAATTATTGGGTATGTCTCTAACATATCTAATCGAGATAGCAGGTAATTCTCCCATTACATTGGACCATATTCTCAGTCTGCTGGAAGGTACACTTACTCCTAAGTTGGCATAGCTCATTTGTTAGAGTAGAAAAATCAACAAAGCAAAACAAAGCAACAACAGCAGAAAAGCCTCCTTCTGGACAAGAGAATAGAATCTCTGTCCTGGGTGAGACATATCATTCCAGTTGGAGGGGGTCCATTACTAGGCCATGAAGGAGTCTCCCTCACCAGGAAAGTGGGCTCACCTTAAGTCATGATAAAGAGATAGGTAGAATAATTCAATATTTAATGAGACATCGTACTTTTCCTTCCCAGAATGCCCACCCCTGGTAAACCCAATAGCTTATCAAGACATAGACATGAAGCTTGATAATCGCCATACATTTCTGAGTTTTTCAGAAAAATGTTACTTCCTATTTCCCTCCTCTTTTCTGAGCATACTTTCCTTATTCCCTTGAGCTTCACCAGCTTTCTGGAATTCCTTACTCTTTCATTAAGGTTACCACACTTCGGCTTGTCTACCATGTGTTGACTCTAGCCCAGCTTTTATGGCTTTCTTTTCTTCTTTTCTTTTCATTCCCCTCCTTTCAGCAGCTCTTGAGATTTACAGCTTGCCTACTCTGAGGTTTATTTTTTAAACATGAATGAAATTGTCTTTAGGCTACTTTTTGAGTCCATTCTTAAATTATTTGATTAAGAATATTCAAAACATCCAAAGTAGGCCCTCAATGACCTCTGTATTATCAGGCAACCATGAAGAGATTCCAGAGTTCCAGTAAAATATTTTCTAGAAAATATGCAATGACTAATTATATATATATATATACATATAAAATGATTATTTTAGGAGACAGAATGTGGTAGAATTAAAAAAACATGAAATTTTAGAAAGGAAAGTAGTTATGCACTCTAAATAAGACTCCAAAATTTAAGAAAACTTTAATAAGTTTAAAGTTCATGAGTCCCAGAATCATTTCAATGCAAAGCAGATAGGCTTGGCCAGGAATTTTTAATTTTGCAAAGATTATGATAAATTATGTTTGTTTCACAGACATAATGAAAACTTAGCTTATTTATTCAGGAATTTGATTAAGAAATAAGCTCAATTTCAATAAAAATATGAGGATAATTATTAATACAATTATTAGATAATTAGGTAAAAATGTACATTTCTCATCTCAAAAGAAAAATAATGAATCTATGGGTTGCAAGAAAAATAGCAAGTGTATGAAAACTGTTACACGGAAGATTTCTCTTAGTCAACCTCAATGGATCGTCCAGTTCTTATCTCATCAATTTTTGCCTTCTTTATGGAAAATATTTATTCAAGTTTAAAAATTTGATAAAGACTGATTTTTTTTGCTTGTTCATTTTGAGACTAAGCTTTCTGTAGCCCAGGTTGTCCACAATTTGTTATGACTAGAACATCAAGATCCTTAGTCTCCTGCCTCCACCTCCTACGAACTGGGTTAATAGTCATATGCTAGCTCACCTGGCGGAGATTGCTAACATTAATGCCATTTTATTCCAAAACTTTATGAATATTTTGCACCATGACATTGATGAAAAATGCCAATAGCAGTGATTTTAAAAAAGTGTTTGGGTTAGGTAAACAAATTGTATGTTCTGGAGAAATGACTCAGCAGCTAAGATCAGGTACTCCCATTTTAGAGGATCTGAGTTCATCTGTTTCAGGGACTAAAAACTACCTGTAACCTAACACCCTCTTCTAGATTCCCTGAGCATATGTGTGTGTGTGTGTGTGCATATTCACACGCTCACACACATGCACAACTAAAAACAAAATTATATCTTAAAATAAATCCTGCTACCAACAGATTCATCTGATTTATAATGTTTAGTTGCAAGACATTAAAAATCTTATGACTGCTATATTCCAGTTATGTTTCCTTAGAATTCATTTGGATAATCTCAACAAACCACAAGCACAATATTACTTTCCCAGTTTATTCTGGTCTTATGATTCACCAAATGTTTCAAAAGCAATGCTAATATCAAATGTCAATGATATGGTCATTAAGATTCAAATGAAATGAAATGATATATTTAAATGTGTGTCATGTAATTATAAAAGTTTTGTCCACTAACATAAGGAGATTTTAGCTGCAAACATTCTGGTAACAGACCATATGGACTGCCTTATTAATTTGAAGAACAGATCTTACTAACTTCATCCCAATGAGCAAATACTTATATTCCAAGAATAATCATTTTTTGTTCATAAACTTGCAGTATGGCAAATAGTAATTCAATTAGTAATATTTTTCTCCAGTGTCATCATTGATATTAATAAAACTCATAAAATTGTAGTAAATTGTGGTGAATCTTTTGGCTGCTGTGACTTGTACAATGTAATGATTCTCTCTGAATGTGACCTTTAGTTCATTTCAGTCTAAAATGTAGTCCTCGATATAATTAAAGTGAAAGAAAAACTATAATACATTTTTATTCATCTATATAGAATTACTAGTTCAAATTATATAGGAAAGTGAATCCAAATCATTCATTTTATGACATTTTATTGTAGCATTATGGCTTTCTGGAGAAGTTATCATTTTAAACAAAATTTTGTTTAAATTTTTGATATATACTTTTATTAGCTATTAAAATTTTAATTAATTTTATTTCAGTTCTATCAATGTAGTTCACATTATTTTCAGATTATAGTATAGTAACTTTGACTAAAAAATAAATCATCTTTGCTTCAATCAAACCTTGAAATTAATAAGCCTCAGGAAACCTACATAAAATGATAGAGAAAATATCATTAACTTATTACATGATGGTGTCCAGAAATGCCATGTGCCAAAACTTGCAGATGATGACACTTGTGTGAATGGGGGTCATTAATGTCTTTTTATTTTAAAGATACACTTAACTTAATATTCTTTACTATCTTGACCTTAAGCAAAGAAATACAAGAACAAGAAATTCTGCAAATACCAATGAGCATTTTAAAATAAATGTTTACCAATTTTATTATTTCTTTCAATAGACTATTTATGGCAGTACAGCTTCAAATGTATCACGTATATGTCAGAAACATTTCTATAAAGTAAAACATTTGAAGCATACATGCTTGAGTTGGTAATCAGTGCCTGTCCTTTGCTAATTGTCAGGAAACAGTCAGTGTCAGGAAGGTGAAGGGTGAATTTTGTTTGGAATGTAGCTTATTGAATCATTTGATAGTGAGATATGATATTAGCAACACTTAGAATTAAACACCACTTCAAAATACAAGTTGAACCACAGTGGTAAACTTTAGTAAGGGAAGCAAATATTATGGAATAAGAGTGACAGGTGAGCCTTCTTGAGTTGTGAGATTCTAGATCTGCATACTAAACAAATACAGACTTCACAGTCTAAAAGTAATTAAGCCTGTATTAAAAATTTACAACTATTTTCTTGTTATCATTCCTTGAACACCATGTTACAAATGTTTGCAGTGACTTACATTTAGGGTATTAAAAGAATTTATAAATAATTTATACGTTTTGAAATATGTTTATCTATTGCATGTAAGTACTATACTATTTTATGTAAGGGACTTTGACACTCAAGGGATTTGGAAAGTTGGTGCATTCAAAAAGACTCGGTTCTCAAAAAGAAGGAGGGATGGGGGTGGGCCTTGGACTTCCAACAGGGCAGGGCACCATGCCCTCTTTCAAGGAAGAAGGGGGAGGGAGGAGGGGTGGGGGGGTAGTGGGAGGGGACCGGGAGAAGGGGAAGAAAGGAAAAAAAATTTTATTTCTTTAATTATGTTCTTGAATGGAAAAAATAAAACAAAACAATGTATGGAAAAAAAAA